>JAOANR010000008.1:36790576-36994813 GCA_030278955.1 Hygrophila difformis | reverse complement strand
ATTCGGGGAGTGGAGGGGGTGTTAAATTTTATTTCAGTACATGCGCCTAATATCAGACGCGAAAGAGCGGAGTTTTGGTCTGTGCTTATTCAAAAATGTGATACATCCAATGGGGAACTTTGGTGCTTTCATGGGGATTTTAACGCGGTTCTGTCGGAGGGTGAGAGGATGGGGGAGAGTGCTGATAATGGGTCGAACAGGGAGTTCCAAGGGTTTATTAATCAGTTAGGATTAATCGATTTTCCGATGGAGGCAGGAATGTTTACTTGGGTGGGAAGAGGAAGTCGTGCTTGTAGTAGGCTTGATAGGTTCCTACTGTCTCCGGGCTGGTTGACTGCTACTGGTGAATTAATTCAAAGAAGAGGAGAAACTATTCTATCAGACCACTATCCGGTCTATTTGGAAATTGGAGCAAAATCTTGGGGCCCAAAGCCTTTCAGGTTCTATAATTATTGGATGGAAGAAAAAGGCTTCGCTGAATTGGTTAGAGCGGCTTGGGGTTGTGAGGGGGAGTACAGTGGATCCTCTAGGGAGTTCAAGGTGTTCGGGAGGCTCAGAGTTTTGAGAAATAGGATCCGAGCATGGGATGGTTATGAAGCGGCTGATCTAGAAAAAAGGACAAAAAAATTGATGGTGGAGCTGGAGGAATTAGAAGATAAGTTGAAGGGGGGTGGTTCGGTTGTAGAGGAGAGGGCCGCATGGGTTAGTAAAAAATGGGAATTGAAAAAATTGTTTCTAGCAGAGGAGAGGCGTTGGCTACAAAAATCGAGAATTCGGTGGCTTAAAGAGGGGGACCAAAACACACGATACTTGCATGCAGTGACCGCTATTAATCGAAGGAAGGGCTTTATTGGAGCTATACATAGAAACGGCATTGTGGTAGATGATCCGAAAGAGATTAAAAAATTAGCTTTCCAGTACTTTCAGTCTGCTTTCATGAGGCAGGATAGAGATTTATTTGATATTGAGAATATTGGGTTGTCCAGGGTTGATGAGAAAGATCGGGGATGGCTGGAAAGAAGTTTCTCAGAGGATGAAATAAGGACTGCGATATGGAGTTGCGATAGTAATAGGGCGCCCGGGCCGGATGGGTTCAACATGGGATTTTTTAAGAACTATTGGGAGGTGGTGAAAGGGGAAATTCTGGAGGTGTTCCGAAGGTTAGAAAATGGTTGCAGTCTACCTAGAGAGATGGGTGGATCCTTCATTGCTCTAATTCCGAAGACAGAAAACCCGACGGATTTTTGCGATTATAGGCCAATTTCTCTGGTAGGCAGTGTTTATAAAATAGTGGCTAAGGTGTTGGCGAGTAGATTGCAAGAGGTAATCAGTGGTCTTGTAGGGCAGTCTCAAATGGCCTTCATTCGTGGGAGACAAATATTAGATGGCGCATTAATTGTAGCAGAGGTTGTACATGCTGTTGCTTCAGCCGGGCGAAGTGGTTTTGTAATCAAATTAGATTTCACCAAGGCATATGACAACGTATCATGGGAAGCTTTATCTGGAGTTCTGGCAGCTATGGGCTTTGGAGAGCAGTGGTCGACATGGATTATGGACTGTGTCACCTCGGCTACAGCAGCAGTGTTATTAAATGGATCTTCTACGAGCTTTTTCGGTATGCAAAAAGGTCTGAGGCAGGGAGACCCATTATCTCCCTACCTGTTCGTCCTGGTAGCAGAAGTACTCAACAAGCTTATGATAAATGCCACAGGGAAGGGGCTGTTGAAAGGGCTGTGGACAGGGGCTGGGGGCCCGATCATTTCTCACCTCCAATACGCCGACGACACAATAATTTTTTGCGAAGGGGAGCTATCACAGGTTGTGTTGATTAAGAGAATTTTGCAGTGTTTGATGTTAGTTACGGGCCTACGGATTAATTTTGGAAAGAGTAATCTTTATGGGATCAATTGCTCGGATGATATGGTAAGGACAGCCGCTGAAGTGTTTGGATGTGGAGTCGGAAGCTGGCCCATGAAGTATTTGGGGATTCCAATCGGTGGTAGGATAAATGGCTTAGCTATATGGCAACCGGTGTTGGACAAAGTGGAAAAACGATTGGCCGGATGGAAGGGAAGGCTTTTATCTCAAGCGGGAAGGGTGTGTCTTATTAAGTCTGTGCTAAATAGCCTTCCAATTTATTTTCTATCTTTATTCAAGATCCCAAGGGCGGTAGCCGATAAATTGGAGGCGATCAAAAGGGGTTTCTTCTGGAACGATATGGAAGGGGCTAGGAAGTTGCATTCTATTTGTTGGGAGAGGTTCTGCCAGGACAAGGACATTGGAGGACTGGGATTGTGGAAAGTGCAGGATATTAATGCTGCTTTGCTTCTTAAATGGAGGTGGAGGTTTGGAAACGAAAAAACTCTTTGGAAGGAGGTGATAGATACTAAATACTATGGTAATGCAACTCCTATGGTGCCGGAGGTGAAGGTAAGCAGGTCTTTATGGGGTTATATATGCAAAACTTGGAAAGAATATGAAAATGGGGATTTATATGGCGGGTTTAAAATTATTGTGGGGAATGGCGAAGCGACTCGGTTTTGGTATGATGTTTGGGTGGATTTAGGGAGGCCATTAAGGGTGTTGTTTCCCAGAATGTTTACGTTAGCTGTGAACAAAGAGGGTAGGATTAAGGATTTTGGTACTTGGGAGGGTTTTGAGTGGAAATGGAGCCTTCAACTGAGGAGGGAGCTGTTTGATTGGGAAAAAGGCGTATGGGATGAGTTTCTGGGGGTCCTAAACAGAGAAAAGCTGAACAGGTTTGTAGAAGATCGACTGATATGGGCTAGGGAAGGAAATGGAGGTTTTTCAGTTCGCTCATACCTGGGATATTACTCAGAGGAAGTAGCAGCAGTGTCAAAGAGCAGATGGCGTGTACTTTGGAAAATGAAAGTCCCAATGAAGGCGAAGTTGTTTGTATGGAAATTATTACAACATGGGCTGCCAGTCAGGGAGTTGCTATTACAAAGGGGTTGTATTCCGCAAGAGGGAGCAATCTGTCCTTGTTGTGAAGTGGACCGTGAGTCACATGATCATCTTTTTTGTAGGTGCGGATTAGCAAAGGAACTTTGGTATCAAGGAGCGAGTTGGTTTAGAGTTCAATGGGCAATCCCGGGAAGAGTGGACAACTTGTTTGACTGGTGGATGCATTGTGAACTGAAACATAGCTATCAGGAAGTTTGGTTAATAACTGGAGTGGTAATCGCTTGGACTATTTGGAAAATTAGAAATGCAGCCGTGTTTAATGGACTCTCACCAGAAATAGGGGTGGCTATTGAGGAGATAAAATGGAGGGTGCGGTTGTGGTGGCAAGCGGCTGGCAAAGGTAGTGATCCCAGATTGTGTGCGATGGAGAGTCCGTTCCCAGATGCTTTAATTCGAGCCGGAAGAGAGCGAGTGAGAGTGCCAAGGCAGGGGCTGGTCTGGATTCGCCCCGAGAAGAGTTGTTGGAAGATAAACACGGATGGCTCCTCTCTTGGTAACCCGGGGCCGGCCGGTATTGGAGGGGTGATCCGTGATGATGAAGGGACTGTTATTTTCATTCTTGCAGATTTTATTGGTATTACAGACTCAACAGACGCAGAGATCCAAGCCATCAGTCGAGTGTGTCAGGCACTAATCAGGGATCAGGGATTCCCTCTTCAAAAGCTTGTCTTCGAGTGTGATTCGATCAATGTTGTGAAATGGTTGGCTGAACCAAATAAGGTTCCCTGGCGTTTCCGAAAATTCACTGGACCTATAGTTGAGATATTGAGATTTGCGGGAGAGGTGAGATTCCATCATATTTTGAGGGAACGAAACTCTTTAGCAGATTATTGGGCGAAAAAAGGAGCATCCGGCGAATGTCACATTGAGGAATGGTATTAGCAGGGGGATTATGGATGGTTGCTATCTGATATCAGACACGAGAGGAAGCAGACTGTATTGTTTCTTTGAAGTTGGTCTGGGTCTATTTGCTGCAGATTCATCTGTGTAATGTAGTTTGTTTCTGTTCCGCTGGTTTCTGTATTTTTTAGGCTGTTGTCCTCTTGGTCTCTGCACTCTGTATCTGATGGTTTCGGCCATCCATATTTGAGTGGTCAGCACTATTGTAAGAGAAACGTAGCTCTTTAGCTGATGGAATAAAGTGCATTATATTCTCAAAAAAAAAACTTGTGAGTAGAGGAATTCTCAATGATATGGATAGGGCATGCCACAACAGATTTTCCATTTGTGAAATTCTTATAGACAACAACTAGGTTTTTAGATATTTTCCCTTCCATTCACTAATTTGAAATTTAAAAAGTTACTTAGAGGGTGTTTGGATAAAAGGCAATAAAATAGATTATTTGATTATTGCGTGTTCAAAACGCAAATAATCAGTTTAACCACTAAAAAAAGATGCTGCAAACCTGATTATTTGCGTTTTGAAAACGCAATAATCAGATAATCTGTTTTATATCGCTAATCCAAACACCCTTAATTGAATTAGAAAAATGTGGGTTTAAAAAAAAACTGGGAAAACAAAAATTATTGCTAAATCAAAATAAAATATGTGAGTTTTTTATATTTAAGAGTATAATACTAGAAATGAGAATTATACAACCTATTTATTACTTTAATAAAGATAATTAAAATAAAGAACTTATTGGAAAAATGGGCCCTATTTTAAGTACCCGGCCCTGGGCAACGGCACTCGTGGCCATGCCTCAGGGCCGGCCTTGATTATAATGAAGCCAACATTTTCAATTTAAATTTTGTTTCAAATTGAATGTAGATTAATATTTAAAAATTTGGAATTTTAAGCCCAAACAAACATTTAAAGTTTAACGATCTATGATTCTATATGGATTAGTGCATTGTGGTAATTGGCCTGGAATGGTAATATAAGAATTAAGTCCCCAAAGCCCCTCTCCTCCATTTCGATAATGAATGTTATTAGTGATTAAACAAGAATATAAACTCCTTGACTTGTTTGTTAATTATTTTCAAAAGTAGATATATGGGTAGAAAAGAATATATCAGCCCACTATTCATACTAAATGTACTATATAATTACCTCCTATTCAATTCTACAAATAAATAAATAAATAATCTCATTTAACCCTATCTAAATGTAATTCACATTTTATACCCATGAAATTACTAATATTTATAAAAATGTTTTCAAATAACAGTAAAATAATAAATTGAATAATACAGTATATGTTTACCAAAAAACTAATAAATTGGTTCGCTTAAACAAGGTCTGGGGTTCGAGCCTTGTGTATGCAAAAAACTGCTTTGGAAGAGGCGCCCTTAATTGCTTTTGCAGATCCTCTCGAGGGATTAGCCTTGGGTCCAATGTGGCCCGGGGATACCCGGTTTCACAAAAAAAAAACTAAAAAATTGGAGTATATACAATTAATGTTTATCTTCTCTAACCAATATTTAATATATTTATATATTTTAATTAAATAGAAATATTAATAATTTTAATTGGCCTCCCCTTTATCCCCCTTTGTAATTTTTGTGGTTTGAGCTCCCACACACCTTTGCCGACGCATGAGTGTCACTGTTTGCAAAAAAAAAAAAAGTATTAACTATCAATACTTAATGTCAAAATTTGCACTTCAAAAAATTTGCACCCATCTTCTCCGGCTATGGCTACGCATAAAAAAAAAAAAGTTTGCACCTCAAACCCTAAAAAAAACTTAAAGGTTTTATAGCTGACCCAATTTCCTAATATCTTAATCCTACATTATTGTTTTTTAGTTGTGATTTCGAGTCGGCATCTTGGAAGATAAGATGCTAAAATTATTGAAAGTGCAATCCTGCATTCATCAATAATCCCAAAATAGACAATAAATAAATTTATTTAGGGTTGTTACATAACATAATCGCATCATGTCAACCCTCGGAATTTAAAAATAGGGGGATACCAATAACTGAGATTTTCATACTTGAGGAACCTTCCCAATCACACCCCCATCCAAATCCAATTGGCCTCTTTTCAAGTACCCTTTTATGACACTACATAATCTTATCCTGTACGCTTTGAGCTGTACAATATATTCCTCACCAAAAACTAAAACAAAAAGGAATTATTCTATGCTTGAATCCACCCATTAACGTATTTTATAGTATTTCATTATATTCGGACATTCTTTTTCTTTTTCAGAATTCATTATATTCAGGTTGCAGAGAATATATACAATCGCACAAACACGTCAAGTGACATCATATTGTTTGGAATATAGTATGGAGGAATTTGCTGTGTAGTGTCTGATTTGCACGTTAATATTTCCGAAAATTAAGGGCTTTTAGTTCTTGTAATCTCTCATGTTGGGATCCGAATAATTAAATTGTTGGAATGTTCTTGATTCCCTTCACTTGGGCTTTTGACAAATAATTTGTCTTTTGGTTGTCTCGTTAAGTTGATAAGCTGTAGAGATACGACTTGATGCGGTGGCTGGAAATTTTAATTGCATTCTTACATTGAGATGATGGGAATTGGACAGTGGGAACTTCAAGATACATTTGGGTTAGCCAAAGTACTGGATAATTAAGGGGCATCCCGCATTCTATTCTGGATGTAGGAACGCACTTTTCTCTCTGTATTAGGGAACAAGTACAACACAATATATATACACAAAGTACAGATTCGTCAATCAAGGATTGAAAAACTAATCTATGATAATATACTGGTTATCCAGACATATACGTTCCGAAAGTACATCAAACAATTCAGATAAGATGTTCTATCCATATTTCAGTACTCCCTGTCAAGTTGGAAGATGAAGATCACGAATCCCTAACTTGACAACAAGCCCTTTAAACCATGGTTCGCTGTCTCGGCCGAGATCTCGGCGAGTCGTAACCGGAACGGCAGGTGCCGCTCCGAGAACGATACCCAATTCAATTTTAACTCACCTTCGCGATGTCGCCGAGATATCACCGAGAAATTGCCTGGTACGCCTAGACATTCGAGATATTGCCGAGATTTCACGGATATCGCCGAGATTTCGCCGATACTTCATTTAAATATTTTTGCTATAAAATGCAATGAGCCGATATTTATCCGATACGCCGCGACGATACACCGCGGCCGATGTGGAATTACCGTGACCGTGACGCGACCGGTTCCCGCGATGGCGAACCATGGTTTAAACTGGTCAGATCCAAGTGCTTTAGTAAAGATGTTTGCGACATGTTTCGATGTGGCAATTTTTCTTCGTTCAACTCAACATGTTCAAGGACAAAATAACATTTCATCTCCACATGTTTCATTTTCTTGTGGAAAACGGGATTGTTGGCAATGTGTATCATGGCTTGATTGTCAGAGCATACTGAATATCTTGTCTAGTCATTGTGATATAGAGTAGTCTAACAATCAAACGACGAAACTGCGAGACATCCATAGTGGGGCCATTCTCCTGGAGGTCATAGCGTGCGTTTTGGTCCATAGGGAACAAGCTTGGACGACATCACTCCATGCCGGAATCTTTTAATATATCAAGAGTATATTTTCGTTGGCTCAACAGCATGCCTGTAGCCGATCGAGCAACTTCAATGCCCAAAAAATACTTCAAAGGACCTAAATCCTTTATACTACTAAACTTGTTATGAAGCTAACTTTGATCTCTTGAATTTCCATGCCAACATTTCCTTCCAAAATGACATCATATACATGTATTATCAGTACAGTCACAAATACTAGACTTGGAAATGAAGAGTGGATGATCACCACGAGACTGCCGAAAACCAATACTCATGATGGGCCCGGTGAACTTGTGATACCACTTAATTGATGCTTCTCGCAAGCCATGGAGAGACTTTTGTAACTTACAAATTCGTTTTTCACCATCCTTAGCAAACCTTGTGGATTTTTCATATAGACCTCTTCATGTGAATCACCATGTAAAGTCGCATTATTTACATCAAATTGGATTATCCAGTTTCTTTTAAGAACTGCCAACAAACTCCTATCTGTAACAAGCTTCGCGAACCGAGGATGAAGCGCCTAAAGAAGCCATCAAAGAAGTACTTTCCGGTTAAGCTTTAGGTCATACTCCCTCCGTCCCATTTAAGATGTCTTGTTTGATTTCTGCACACGATCCAATGCACTTTTTAAATCGATCATATCTCAAAATATATATAAGTAAACATTATGTGAAATATATATTCTAAAACTACACGATTAGACGAATCTAACAAGACCAAACTTGACTATTTTTTTTCAAATATTTACTTGCAATAATATTGAGTCAAAGTTAAACAATGAACAGTGCCAAAAAGTCAAACAAGACGTCTGAAGTGGGACGGAGGGAGTACTTGATAGTGTTCGTCGGTTCTTGTCCTTCCCAACGCTACTATACTAGGCTGTAGGGTGTTCTTTCTCCTTTGCAGTTTCTTTATCATTATTCCAACCGAGATAGATAGATTCGAAGAGTAATACTACTGATCAGGTTATCCTTGTATTCTTCAGCCTTAATACTATCTTGTATGGAGCAAATGTCTCATGGAAATCGATACCCTCAATTTGTGTAAATCCTTTAGTAATAAGAATCGCTTTGTAGCGTTCAACTTCCCTTGTGGATACTTCAATCAATCAAACATTTTCCTGGCGGCATATATTCTAAAGATCAAGTGCCATTAGCCTCCAGAGCTTCGAAACCTCTCTTGCTTCCTCCTAGCTACTATAAGGTAGAGCCCTTATTCAATTAGCTTCGTAAACTCGCTAATATATGGGCTTGGTTGATCGTGGGAGATTTTCCATAGAAAATGCTCCCATTTGCTTCCTTGGATCCGCTCGGGCTTTGCTTTCCCTTTAAGGATAAAGCCCTCGCTCGCTTTCTTTGTTTCGGTAGAGCCCTTATCCAATTCGCACTTTTGGGGTCGAATTTGTGGGCTCAGGGTTACACCTAACCTCCCCCCTTCCGTGTTCAAGGCATCTCATCATTGAGGCACTTACGGCTTGAGAGAAAAATGTTGGCTCATCATGTTTATTGATTGCCGTCGAAAAGCATTTGTAAGTGGAAGAAAATTTGTGATGAGACATAATTAAAACGAGGATGTACTGTCAAAGGATCCCGACTTGGACATGGGTTGCATGTGGTCTATAGATTTTGGCAGGGACAACTCATATTATTGCAAATGAGATGGTGGGAGTCTCACTCTATCCCTTCATCGTGTATTCCACACTTCATCCTTTACAGGTTCACGATGACCATGAACCTCATAAATGGGAGTACTCTCACTTGTTGGAACTGACAATTCTTCTCCCAAATCTTCCCACCACACTCAACTATAGTGTCCCAAGATTTGTTCCTTCTCTCTGGATTTGAATCAATTTGAGAGGTACAAGGGAAAATATTTTCAAAAATCGTCACGCTTCGACAGGTATATATCTTCTTTTAGTTAATATCATCCACCTTATAAATCTTTCGCCTATGTGGGTATAAACTGGAGATCCAAAAACTCTCAAATGCTGATAATTTGGTTTCTTATTGAGCAAAACCTCGCATGGGGTACGATTTTAATTTGGAGGATTTTAGAAGGAAGCCTATTGATAATCTCCCCAACTTCCAAGATGTATCTATACGTTTCACTACCCCATTTTGTTGCGGTCTATGGACACAAGAAGTCTCAAGAATGATGCCATATCGCATATACTTCCTCCGTTTTTTAAAGATAGCTACAGACCCACTCAGCACGCAGTCCAATGCACATTTTAAACCATTAATAATTCAAATTCGGTACATGTAAAAATTCTAAAAGTTCGATATTTAAAATCTACAAGACGAGACGAATCTAACAAGATCACACTTGGCTATATTTTAACTTGTATAACCATGAGAAAACTTTAAGTCAAAGTATATAAGTGAACAGTACTCATTAGTCAACAGTATCTAACAAAAAAAAAATAACGGAGGGAGTACTATATAATAGCTCATTATTTCATGTCTGAAATTCTCTCCATTAACAATTCTAATACTTTTCATCATTTTATTAAATTGGGTTCTCACCATATTGCAAAATAGTTGTAGATACTTGCATACTTCAGATTTAAACTTCATCAAGTAAACCCAAACTTCCTGACTATAATAATCCACAATGGTGAGGAAATAATAGGTCCCAGTTAATGAAAAATCTCTTTCATGTTCATCTACCAAAAATCTCTTTGCCTCAACAAAAAAAAAAAAAAAAAAAAAAAAAAAAAAAAAAAAATTGAAAGAGAGAACTTACATCAAGAAGTGCACACACCTTTAGAATACACATGACAATTATCTTTAAGGTTCTCCGAAGTGGTTCGATTTGTATGTTGGGGAGAAAAGGATAGGAACTTGGGGAAAAATGAAGTCCCTAGATGAATTCAAACACAATTTGGTTCATTGTTAATCACAGAAAAAATCCATTCAAATAACCAAACGATTAATGATATTAATGTTAGAATTTGGACTAGCAAGTCTTGTGCTTATTTATTTTGGGCATGTGGACGCACATGTATTCTACAATAGATTGGGAGTACATATTGTAATAATAAAAGTGAAGGACCAAAATATAATGATCTAATATATAAGTGAGAGGACTTAAATGAATATATGTGGGGATTGGGACTTAGTCCAAGTGGTTAAGTCCCTAGCTCTCAACCTTTAGGTTAAGGGTTCGATTCCCACCCGGCCCCTTCCCTCCCCCTTTTCCCCTTTGTAATTGTGTGGCATGGGCTCCCACCACTTTCCTAGCCTGTATAGGCTGTTCAGCAAAAAAAAAAAAATGAATATATGTCGAATTCCTGAGGGTTGATTGCTAATTAGTAATGGGTCAAATTAGCAGTTAAACCCATTAAGTACATTACAGGTTGTGGTTTCAGGAAACAAACGAGAAGTGCCAAAACCGTCTGCAAGGTTTTATAAAGGGGCTCCCATTTCCCATAGATAGTTCGTACTATCAATTAGAAACTTCTACTCCTCATCCATCATAGCAAGTTCTACAAGATATGGAAACAGGCAAGCTTCCACACTCTTTTATATATTTCAACTTCTAGGTAAGGTCTGGGGAAATATTTGACAGAAGAATTTTTCTCCATCAATTAACTGTTAGATTGAGAAACCTCAAGGTCATAGTTAGATGGATTCCTGGTACTGACGGACCAAGAGAGCCATTGAAGTGGCGATGAGAATTTAGCCCAAGTGGTTAAGTCTCTTGGCTTCGAATGGAAGGTTGGAGGTTCGATTTCCCACCAGCCCCCTACCACTCCCTTTTATTCCCCTTTGCAATTGTGTGACATGGGCTCCCACCACCAGTGGTGGACTTAACCCCCAGGCCCCACCATTTTTTTTTAGTCCACTTAGTATATGTTAATGGCCCATTGTAGTTGGCACCCCAAATCCAGCCCATAAAGAATGACTCTTTTGTTTCTTCCTCTAGCCCATAAAGAATCACTCTTTCGTTTCTCCCTTTCGTTTCTTTCGTTTCTGCCGCGCAGACTGCCGCCTAAGCTTCAACTGTGCCTTCTTCTCTGTAACTCTGTTGTTCTGTCTCATCTGCAATCTGCATCCAAATCCAGGTTTTTAAAATTTTATGTGCTTCCATTGGGTTTTGGATTGTTCACCTAGTAAATAAACAATTTGATTTTATATTTGAAATATCATTAATTATAGGATTTGAACTCTGAATTTCATTGAGTTTTATGTGTCTGAGTACGAATGCAGGTTAAGATTTTGCATTCCATGAATCTTTTCTTGATTTTAATAACATCAAAATCTACTACTATTACTTTGCTTTATGGTAATCTGTTATGAGTAAGATGTCTATGTGGAATCCGAAATTATCACTTTACTTATGTCCAAGAAAAAGCCCTCAAATGGTTTAATTAAGTTCTTTTTAAATTAATGTTTTTTATTGTTTTATGAAATTAATATAATATAATAGTATTAAATATTCTCCCTCCATGAACATAATAAATGGCCTTAAAACTCTAATTTTGAGTGAGTCATCATCTGCTTATTATGTTCATTGTTTTGCTCATCAATTACAATTGACACTTGTTGCTGTTGCTATGAAAAATGTTGATTGTGGATGGTTATTTGTTGATGTACTTGCACCTTTATTGAATTTTGTGGGAGGTTCACCTAAGAGAAAAGAATTTCTTCGACAAAACAAGCTGAAGATATTGTTAAAGCATTAAATATGGGTGAATTAGAATCTGGAAGTGGTTTAAATCAAGAGCTTAGTCTGAGCAGGCCTGGTGACACGCGTTGGGGATCTCACTTTAGAACTATTTTGAATGTGATTAGTTTGTATCCCACAATTCTTGAATCGCTTGATGCTATTGGAGAGATTTCTGATAGTGTTGACAAGAATAAAGCTGAGTCACTCACACATATGCTAATGTCATTTGACTCTATCTTTTTTGGCACATCTGATGGTGGGCATATTTGGGATTACCAATGAACTAAATTTGGCTCTACAAAAATGTGACCAAGATGTTGTGAATGCAATGGCATTGGTTGACGTTGTTAAGGTGAATTTGCAAGAGATGAGAGATAGTGGATGGGACTCTTTAGTTGAAAGGTCACTTCATTTATGATCAAGCATGGCATGGAAGATGAAATCCCAAATATGGAAGGAAATATGTTGTTCTACGGAGAAGGAAATTCTGAGGAGGTGCAAAACAACCAACAAACTTTCACCATTTTCGGGTTGAAGTTTTCATGAGTGTCATTGATCTACAATTGCAAGAACTTGAAAGTCGATTTGATAAAAGAAGTAAGGAATCACTTATTTGTATGTCTTGCTTTAATCCTTCTAATCGATTTTCTTCTTTTGACATTGAAAAATTGGTTCGCCTAGCTGAGTTCTATCCTAATGAATTTTCAAGCAATGCAATGCTCCTCTTAGAAAGTTCTCTCCAGAACTTCATTATTGACATTCGAAGTGATGACCGCTTTTTAGAGGTGAAGAACCTTAATGAACTCTCTATGAACCTTGTTGAGACACAAAAGCATGAAACTCATCCAAAAGTTTATTTCCTCTAGAAGTTGGCATTGATTTTGCCTGTGGCAACGGCAAGTGTGGAGAGAACATTTTCAAAAATGACTCTGATAAAGGGTAAATTGCGGAATAGCATGGGTGATCAACTGTTAAGTGATTGTTTAGTTACTAATATAGAGAAAGATTTATTTTTAAAAGTTAGTATTGATGATATTGTAAATCGATTCCAAAGTATAAGGACTCGACGTGAACAATTATAATAAATTTTAGTTAATATTAATTTTCTTGAATGAACAATTTATGTATTGGCTTTATTTATCAAGTCGAAGCCCCCCTGGAATTAAATCCCGGGTCCGTCTCTGCCCACCACCTCTTTCTCAGACCTTCAATGGCTCCTCCAAAAAGAGAGCCATTGGAGTACAAATATTTAACTTTTTTTTTTTCTCCTTCTATAGCAAGATTCATCTTAATTGAAGTATAAAAAAGAGCGCGACCAATTTGCACTTGGAAACTCCTCTCTCCATACTGGCTGGGAAGCAGCAATAGAAATCGGAGAAAGAGCTGCCAATGGGTTTGTGTCGAAGCCATATGACAAGGGCAATGTTTGATTGCCATTCAAGTGTTACTGGTCTTGCTCAACAAACTACTCCGAACATTCTACTCCACCCGCCTCAATAAGGATTTGTTTTTCTGGTTGCATAGTTAACAACTAAACCAGACACATATTCATGAACAAAACATAGGATGAAGAACAAAAATGCAGGATTATTATTCCTGAGAGCCATTGCTTGCAGTTGAGTGGTTGAAGGAAGCTCGAAACACCCGGCTCTATAAAGTTTTAGATGTTTATTTAATTCCCGGAACCAGAAACATGTTTGGCCGTTTAAGTGGATCTATATTGAAAAGGATTATTAAAAGGAGAATTCAAATTTGGGGTGAAAACATAATAAAAACTGATCTAAGGGACAAAAGATATTAATAAAAGAATATGGGACCAAAATATAGTAAAAGGATCAAATCTAAACTACTAATGTAACTAAAGTTGCATGATCAAAATCGGATACAAAAGATTTTGCACTCAACGAGCTAACAGTCTTACAGCCTACAGGACTGTTTTGGGCAATTTTTTTTTTTTGAGGAACAAACATTTTATTCAAAGAGGAGATCGAAACATTACAAAAATGACAGAGTCATCATCAGCAAACAACATGCAGGAAACACTGAATCATACCACAATGCACTAACACAAAGATCTACTACCGCCGCACACAGTAGAGATATATCTCAGACTATAGCCAGACCTCGATCTTACTGTCCCCTGCAGCGCCTTTCCTAGCCCAGTGATCTGCCAACGAATTGCGTTCGCGAAGGATGTGTTGAATTCGGACACTGCCTGCAAAATTTAAAACCCTCAAAATGGCTGCCATTCGAGAATGGAATCTCCAAGGTACCGACGAAGGATTTTTTAACCACCCAACCACATTTATAGAATCACTCTCCAAAATCATACGCTGTAGCGGAAAACCTTGGTCCCGCACCAAAATATTACACACTCTATTAATCGCCATAAATTCAGCTTCTGTCGAGTCTGCATGACCAATATAGTCTGACAAAATAAAGATCACAACTCCCTTGTCATCTCTAATAACTCCCCCAATCCCAGCCGGCCCGGGATTCCCCAACGAAGAACCGTCCGTATTGACTTTCCACCAACCCTGTTCTGGACGTTCCCAAACTAAGCCGATTCGAGGCACCTTCGCGCGACTGCTCTTAACCCAACACATCCCTTTAGGGAAGATGTGCTCTAGACAGGCTGTGCTGCTTTCCAACTTACCCTCCACTGCCTTCCACCACGTCCCAACGCGCCACCTTACTTCTTCCAACACAACCTTACTCACAAACTGTTTACCCCTGAAGACCACCTCATTCCTCCATTTCCAAATCGACCACAACACAGCCAAGCCTGTTAGCCACCATACCCGCCTCATACTATTTTTTATATCATACTCCAACCACCAGGCTACAATTTGTTTAGCTTTACCAGGTAAGACCCAAACAACATCAAACCAAGAGACTACACTATACCAGATAGGAGCAACAAATTCACATTGACCAAAAATATGATCCTCAGACTCAATGCAAGACTCGCACAAAGGACAATAAGCATCGCTAACCTGGAGACAGTTCCGCATACTCAGATTTCCACGAACAGAGGTTGCGCCCTGGAGAATCTTCCAAACAAGCAATTTGACTTTCATAGGACACTTAATTTTCCACAACCGACTCCACACCGAATTATCCTCATTTCCTCCAGCGAGGTTCCAGCACGATCTAGAAGTGAAACGACCGTAATGTTTTGGGCAATTATTTCGGGTGAAGTTAAAGGAAAGGTGCAAATAGCCGTCGCCAGGGGCCATTCCTCGCACCATTTTCCTGTCGATGAAAGAAGAGAAAAATTAGGGATTCGTGAGAGTTAATCGCGGCAATGGAAAGGAAGGAGACCACCATTGTTGAGCTTGAAGAAGTGGAGTAAGGATTGAGTCATTGAGTGTGTACTTTCTTTCTTCCTCCATTTCTCCCCTTTTCCTGTTCCTTCCTCCCCCTTGCTGCCAGAGTGGAGCCGCTTGTAGCGGCTGCGTTGCCGCCTGTGCATGCCGGAAACCAGCTACAGTGGGTGAAGCGATTTCACACGCCACAAGGGGCCGGTAGTGCCACCCCCTCCTGCGAGGGTGGCTGACGACGGCAGCAGAGTGGGGACGCCGGAAGGCGAGCTGCTGGAATGACAGCTGTGGTGGTCGCGGGCGCTGGTGTGCGCGATGGTGGTTCCTGGTGGTTGTGGTGACCGGACGGCGGTGGTGGTGGTGGTGGGTTGATGATGATTTCTTGGCTATGTGTTCAGTGGATTTTTGTTGCGAATTTCATATTCATTGTTGAAATTAGTTTTTTGAATTGTTTATATATGTGGGTTTGGTTCCTATGGGCTCTTAGTGTGTTAAATTGAAGTGTTAAAAATGGATCTTGTTGGGTGTTTCTTGAATAAGCTAGGTTGTGATGATTGAATAATGGAATTGGAAGATTAAGATGATTGTTGTGTGTTTTGTATTTGGTTGGGTGTATTGGTGTTGGAAGTTTGAAATTGAATTTGCTTAAATTATAGTGAGAGATTGGGTTTAATCTCTATGGACTCTTGGTGGATTAAATGTAAGTGTTTAAATGAACTTTTATTGAATTGTTTCCCTTGTTAAGTGTTGAGAGTTAATTGTGTGAATCTTGGATTTGTTAGATTTTAATTATTAATGTTGTGAGTTGGGGATTTGTTTGTTATTGTTTAAATTGGATTATGGAGAATGGGTATGTCTGGGCGGACTTACAAAGGGGCCTGGACCAGACCCCACCATTTTTATTTTATTTTTTAATACACCCCTATATTTTTTTTTTGTTTTTTTTATATATACATATATATATTATTTATATACTATTTGAGATAACTATCTCATTTTTATTTTTTTTTCCTTCTCCAATTCAAGCTCAAATCCATAATTTTTTAAATTTTCTCTAATCTATATATATATTAAAGCATTAGTGAACAACCTATCCTAAATTTAATGTGGTGTCTCCATTTACAATTTCTAATTTTTATAGAGTTTTGCATTTTTTGTTTATTAATTTTGATTTTCGCATTTATTTATTTATTTATTAAAGATTTTCAGTTTTTGAAATATATGAAATTTCCATTTTATATGGAATTTTCATAATCTTCACTTTTAGATATATTTGAAAGATTTAAAATTTAAAATTTTTAACTTTTATTTATCTATTTATTTTGCATTTTTAAATTTGCTAATGTTAGATTTTCGCGTTTATTTATGTATTTATTCATTAGAGATTTATTCACTTTTAAAACGATTTGAAAGATAATATTTTATATTTTATCTATTTTATATTTTATTATTCAGCATTTCATTCTAGATTTTATTGTTACGTTTACTATTTATTTATAGACTAGATTTTTCACCCGCGCTTCGCGCACGGGTATTAATTTTTTTTAATACAAACTTATTAACTCAATTAATTTAAAATTTTAGATATTATTATTTTAGTATATTTATGAAAACAAAACTTTTAATAAAATATAATTTCTATTTTTTCAAAATGACAGACGAAAAAATAATTTTTTCATAATACATATACCAAAGTATTATTCAATTATACCCGGTTTCACAAAAAAAAAGTATAATTCAATTTGTTATGTAAATAAAATATAAATAGAAATTAATCCATAATTACCACCCTACTATTATAAATATTATATGTATAATTAAATTAATTAAGTATATTAAAACTTTCGTCTTTCTACCTCACTCCACCCGCTATATTGATTGTATATATTACATTTATATAAAAAGGAATATAGGTAGTATTAATAATTATACAGTAGATTAATGACTAATAAATATATGTAAAAGATAAATTATCATGATATTAATTTCCATGTATATAAAATAATATATTAAACTTTTTTACTGATGAAATACTATTTTTTTTAAAAAAAATTATGTAGTATTTATTTTATGTATATTAGTATAATAGGCTCGAATTTTAATATAATTAATATTATATTTGAAAATATAAATTATTCAAATAAAGAATTTATAATATATTGATTTAATTAAAATATATTTTTAAAATATTATAGAAATATTTTCTTATACAAACAAATAGATTTATTATCTAATATAATATATTGTTTAACTAAATTCATTATTAATATCAAATATATTAAAAATATATGAAAAGATTTTTTCAAGATTTTCTTATACTAATAAATAGATTTATTACCTAAATATAATATTTAAAAGATTGATGACTTGGCAAGTAGGATGATCCAGCGCTGACGTGTAATTAATTTAGATGACTATACGTTTCTGGATGATTAATCAGCATTTACGTGGAAACCTAAGGCATAATTACAGTATAATCCTTATAATTAAAAAGGATGAAGTATATTTAATAAGGGCAATACAGTCTGCACATGCCAAAAAATATTCAGGATTTATTATATAGATAGATTTTGAGTTTTTTACACCATAAGATTATTGAGACGAGGTTCTGTACTGGCAACTAATAATTATATTTCGTTTATGTTTCAATATGATGATCGTATTGTAATGCCGATAATTTTGTGTAGGTTTAGTCACAATTTTGGTTATATTTTTTGTGGTGTAATAAATGATGTAATCAAAATGTACATTGCACATCATGTTTATTTATTCATATTAAAAATATATTAAGGTGTATATGGAATTTATTCATTTATTTATTCATATTAAAATGTAATAAATGATGTAATCAAAATATATTTAGTTTTAAAAGATATTTGATTTGTAATTTATATGGAATTCGTAGTGTATATATGAAATTTATATTATTAAAAGATACATTAATGAATATATAGAAAATATTTGTACATATTGATTAATGTATAGATAGGCCATATTTTTTTACAAAAATATGTCACTTCTCCTAAAATTAATATACAATTATATAGTTGCTAATTTTTAAAAAATATATTTTATAATTATATCATTCTAATTATATATAAAAATATACTAAATGGTATAAATCTTATTTATATTTTATTATATTAAAAATAATACGGAGTATGAAAAATTATACTCCCTCCTTCCCGATAAAACCTTCTCAAAACTTTTAGGCACGGTATTTTATGTGGGATAGTTAATATTTAATGTAAGGGTAGATTAGTAAAGTGGCGGTAAATTATGAATTTATGTGATGTGATTGTAATGAGTTTTGAATAGTTAATTGATTTATTTATGTGTGATATGATAGTTGTGTGTTTAAAATTTTAATATATTTATTTATTATTGTGATATATAGGAGTAGGTTTGTAGTTAATTATTTCCAAAAAGGGAATTAGACAATTGGAATGGGACGGACCAAAGACGAAAGTGGGACAGAATTAATGGGACGGAGGGAGTAATTTTTAAGAGAATTTTGAAAATTCATATTCTATATATAATTGGTTTAGAGTAAATTAGTTGTTTTCGTAAAGCATATTATAAATAAAATAATCGGGTGTATAAAGAGTTATGGGATACGAATAGATCCATCAATAAATAAAGAAGAATTTTGTATTCTGGATGTTGGATTCCACTAGAATGTGACGATAATTTTACCTGCAAAAAACTTATCCCAAAATATTATTTGAACTCTCTTCCCATTAAAACAAAGCCATTATTTGGATAAAAAATTTTGATTGGTGGAATGAATATTAGCCCGTCTGAATTAACCAAAATCCTCATTCGATTTCAATGAAAAAAGTCACACTCGCATTTTTGTTTTACTATGACTATAAAAAAAAGTCAATGTCATCAATCTTTAAAGAATGTGGACTCTATCTTAAAAAGTCGGTTTTTACCCATGTTAGTGATTCGTTGCAAATTTGCAATATATCGTGTCACTAGAAAGATGGGATTCCAAGTATTAATATGTAATTAAGATGAATTAACCCAAGATACTATAAGAAATGTTGTTAACAATGAAAATTATATATGATAGAAAATTCATGTAGGTGATGGTAATTTGTAAATCTGGTATTGATCTTGGAGGTGTACAATTAGATGTGACATTCAGATGATAATTTTATAAACTATACGGGAGATCCTATAGCAACAATTGTTGAGAGTACTTATACACATATAAACTGCACCACTTCAAATCAATATATTTTTAAAGATATTGTTATACTAATCTCTATTAATGAGATTGCTAAAATAATTACGATTAGATCATGGAATGTATGTCCGCAAATGAGAATGTATATATATTAGTTCCTAACAATATTTGTCAAGAGGATGAATGCATAGATAATGCCAATGAATTATATTCACTGAAATATCTAAACACGATCAATTATTCTGGATTACCGAATCAGAAATATAGTTGAATTAGGGTTGCATAGTCATGCTTATTAGGAATATAGATCTATCAAATAAAGTATGCAATGTAAATAGGTTGATAATAACCAAGATGCGGAACCGTATTATTGAGGTTAAACTAATTTTTAGGAAACTATGAAAGTAAAAAATTCTTGATTGGTAGAATGATTATGAGTCTATCTGATTTAACCATTTTCCATTTGATTTTAGATGAGAAAATTTCAACTTGTAGTTTGTTTTGAAATGATTATAAACAAAATTCAATGCTAATCTTTAAAGAATGTTTGACTTTATCTTCCAAAACCAGTTTTTAGCTTTGAACAGTTATGTTGCAATATTTCGTGTCACTAGCAAGATGTGGCTCAAAGTATTAATATGCAATTAAGAATGATTAACTTAAGATATCATAAGAAATGTTGTTTACAATAAAATTTATATATGACAGAAAATTTGTAAAATGGATACTCGATGTAGGTGATGGTAAGGTCGGTATTGATTTTGAAGATCTACAATCAGATGTGACATTTCCGTATGATATTCTCATTAATTATACGGGTGATTCTATAACGACAATTTTTAAGAGTACATATACAAATATGAACTGCACCACTTGAACTTCAGACATATTAAAGATAGTACTATATTAGCCCATACCGATGAGATTTTCAGGAATGAAATTTTTGTGAGGGAATTTTTCATATTATACTTAATACTTATATTTATATTTTATTTTATTTTAGTTTAAATTTCAAATTAAATAAAAATATTATTTTAATAATTATTTTTATTGATTTGTTAGGTTTGTACCGGATAAGCCACAAAAGCTAAAGAAAACAGTATAATATAATTTCTTAGAGGGTTTTGTTTGTGTGTTTTGGAACAGATTATCTGATTATTGCGTTTGCAAAATGCAAATAATCAGTTAATCATGTTTGTGTACTAACTTATAATAATCTATTATTTGCGTTATGAGGGAATGAAAAACTATTTTCTTGCAGCTACATTTTGGTGCTGCAAGAAAATTGCGTTTAGCCAGAAATATATTTTACTATATCCAAACACTTTTTATTGATTATCTTATTATTGCAATTTGAAACAGCATAAGCCGATCCAAACAATTAATTTTCTACAGCACGTTTTGTTAATTATCTGATTATCTATTTCCTAAATGCTACAACACTTTTTAAAACGCATATCCAAATACCCTCTTAGTTAGTTTTAAAAATAGTTAAATTATATTATTATATACATCATCTTTCAAATAGATATAAAATCATTACATATTTTTCATTACTCAAAATATAATTTTTTTTATTATTTTATAAAGTATAAGTATATAAGTATATTATATAAAATATATAATTATGCCCATCGAATCTCGACGGGTTACTTACTAGTTTTCTATAAATCTCTAATTATAAATTTTTCCCACAGTTCTGAAAATTATCAACTAGCGAAATTGTTTACTCATTTAAGATTACTATGTTTTATTATAAAAATGAAACCATTATAATATCTTAAAATGTCAATTATTCTATAAAACATATACTATAACACTATAAAAAAATTTAAACATAAGACTTAATTTCTATTTATTTTTTATTAATTAATGCATTCAAAATATTGTCAAAAATATGCCAAAAATATTGTTAAAATGGCAAAAAATATCCAACACCTATATGTAATTCTATTAGAAAAAATTAAAAAATTTTGAAACAAAATATTACAATTAAACTCTTTGCAAAGAAAAGTCGATTTTGGGGTTCAGGGTTTACTGCGCTACTGCAGGTCTGAAATATCAAAAGAAAAAAGAAGGAATATGAAAAATTCTTTAAAAAAATTAATAATCAAATAAATTTAAAAATATGGGGCCTTAAAAAAATTGAAAATCAAGCACGAATTATACAGTATATTAGCGGGTCATGCAACTAGGCCCCCAAGATAAATTTCCTGGGTCCGCCTCTGGGTATTGTGATTAATGATGTTTGTGGATTCTTGATTTACTTTGAGGATTTGTTGGTTCTGGATTTTACCATTGCTAATTAAAATTGGGATTTGGATGAATTGAATTCTATACAAATAATGAGTTTCGTGGTTTGGATTTGGTAATGGGTGTCACATCCCACATCGGTTGGAGAGGAAAACGAAGCATGCCTTATGAGGGTGTGGACACCTCTCCCTTGTAGATGCGTTTTAAAGCCGTGAGGGAGGGTTAGCCCAAAGCGGACAATATCTACAAGTGGGTGTGACTGGTATAACACCCCATAAAATGAGTAAATAAAAATTTTAAAATTTAATAAAAAGATATTCAAAATTTCCTCATAAATTTAATTTTTACAAGATAGAAGGAAATAATATTTTTGCAGAGTGTGAAATTATTTAAGTGAATCCTAGTTGTGAACAAATTCAGGAATTAAAAAACTTTGAAGGGAAACAATATTTAATTAACTTATAGGTATTAATCTATATTCTTTTACAAATTATTTAAAATCCATTAACTAGTTATGACTATTTAGTCATGATTTAATATAGGTACGTAGTTATTCGTAAACCTAAATCCTCGGTAGCGAATTCGGAAAAGTGAATTGACAATGAGTAAAACGTAATACAAAAAGGCGAGCTAATCCATCGCACTGTATTATTAAGGGAAAACTTATCAACTTATGGAATACAAACTTGAATTAATTTAGTTAGGAGCATAATAAATATTTATTTTTAAATCATTAATCCTTAATCAATAATCGAGTATATTAAATTTCGAAATGTGGAATGAAGGATCCGAAAGGAGATTTAGGCTCAAGCAAGGTTTAAATATTAAAGCCATCAAGTCCACCAAATAGCCCAATTAAATCCATAATTTAAATTAATTGGTTAATTAAGTACTTACTGTTGAATTAAGATACTAGACCCATTTGATTATTGAAAATTTGTCCGACCCTTAATTAAGGGTGGTCCGAATTGGAGGAAGTAGAGTCTCGAATTACTCGACTAACGGTACCAGTTAATAATTGATTCGAATCCATTAAATCAATTTAATTAATAAGATGATGAGTTTTAAGGGATTATTAGGTCCATAATCCAAGATAATTAGGTGATTAAGTCCAACACATTAAATTACATGGGTGGGATTATTATGAATTATTAAATCCACAAATTAGACAAATTAAGCAACTTAAGTCCATAATTTAAAAGTAAGTAGTGGATAAGTCCAAGATTAAGGGTAGTGTTGGGCCAAATTAATTGTAAGATCCATTGAGCAAGATAAGCAATAAAATAGTTGAGCCCAACCAATTAAGCCCACTACACTGAGCACAAGCCCAAGAAAACAAAACCCTAACCCTAAAATTAGGGCTGCCGCCGCCGCCCCTGCTCCGGCGCCGACTTCGCCGGAGCCGCCGCCGGCCGGCCACCACCACCACAGCCGCCGCCTCTCTTCCTCCCATGTCCATTTTCGTCACTGCACCACCACACACGGCCACTCCACCTCCGCCATCCATTTCCGCCACCATCATCTCCTTTTTCCTCCACCACCGTGAGCCTCTCTCCTCAAGCCACCATTTCCGCCACCTCTCCACCGCCCCAATTCCATTTCGCACACACCAAATCGCCTCAGCCACATCACCACCACACCATATCCCTTCCGTCTCCAAAATCCCAAAATTCGAACACCCATCCCCAAACCAACACCAAAGCAGCAATAAACAGAAAATAAAAAAAAATAAAAAATTGAAGAAGAAAGGGAATCCAAGATGGAGGCGAGAAGGCCGAGAAAGAGAGGAGACGAGGCGGGGTTGTGACCGAGTCCTCTCCCTTACCAGTGTGCTATCTTGAGATTCTTGGATCTCCTTGAGCTGCCTCTGGAAGTTCGAGATTGAAGATGATAGATGGGAAATTTCTACAGTGGGACAGAGGAAGGGGGCGGGCAGAGGCGTAGGAAGAAGAGGAGAGTAGGGAAGAAGTTTGCGTAAGAGAGTAAATGGAGAAAGAGAAAAAGACTGCAAAGGAATTGACAGTAATTGGGTATCCGTAAAATTTAATAGGGTGTGTGCTATGGAAGATGGTTTTGACCAGTTAAAGAAATGCCTTTGAATTTTCTATATAACCCTCCCCAATTTCAGCCCAAAAGTCACGCCAACTTACCACTTTCCTTCCTCGACATTATTTTGCTCTTCCTCTGTTCTCTTCTCTGTTTCATGAGTTCCGTTATGCTATTTTCTTCTTCGGTCCTCTCTGTTTTCGTTTCTATTTCTCTCTTCCCATTTTGCTACTAGTCCCACAAATAGGTTTCTAGGAGCTCAAGCGGAATTATTGCAAATAACTAGCCCGTAAGAAGTGTTCCGGTAAGATTCATTTAAGTTGGAAATTTTGGTTATAATCAATGTCAGAACACCGTTGTAATATACTGAGTTAATATTAAAATTTTTGTTAGAAAAATAGTTGCAAAAGATTATCTGCTCGTAGCCTACGCGTGTGTTGCATCCATCCCGTCTACGGTGACTGTAAGTAGATTTTTACTCTTTGGAGTAAGCCAAAATTTATTTTAGCTTAAGCATAATTTTTTTTAAATACCGTTTTCTTATTTTTAAATTTATGCTTATAGCTCCCTACTGTTTTTGGATTATTGGTATGCTCTTTTACTGTGCCTACTTAATTTCTGCAATTATTCATAAAATCTCATGGATTTATGGAGCTCATTATTACGGGGTGGGTCTACGCTACTGGGTCGGCTCAACGCCACCTCCGCCGTTTGCGTGCGTCGCATGCCATTCGGGGACCGTTGAAAACTAGCGCGACGCCATGGTTGGATTCCGCGTGGTCTGAGGGAATTTCTTACCTCCACCACAACCCTTGAATGTATGTGAGAACTGGGCCCTACAACAGGGAACCTGCACATCATGTTGGCTGAGAAATTTATTTCTTGGTAACGCATAGTGTCATATTATCTCTTCCCGGGATTAGATTTATATGGATTTTGTCTGTGCTTAAATTAATTCTCGTTTTAGCATACCATTACCATAACTGTTCTTTTTAAATTATTTCTGCAACTCGACCTCCTCCGGGAGTAAAGGTCTACTTACTCAGCGATTGTTTTCGCTGACTCTACACTTTTCACCGTTTTCTTTCAGGTCATAAAATCTGCAAGGCATCAATGCACGGGCACGGTTTGGGGTATTTTGTACGAAAAGAATATTTTAAATCCCTCTTGGGATAGAAAATTTTATTACTTGGCATAGATAATGATTTATCAAGCATAAACAAATTTTTGGGTCCTATCCCATTATGAAAATATTTGTGCCCTACTGTTTTAAACAATGCATTGCGTGTTTAACAGTATTTGTGAATATGAAATAGACAACCCCTTTTTAAATGAAAACTCCAATGGGATTTATTCCATTTCTATCGTTGAGCTCCTTGAGGAATGCGTTCCTCCGTTTTGGTTGTACAATCCAACCATTTTTATTAAGCTTATTTTTATACTCTTCACGGTATTATAAGCTTCTTTGCGAATTATATGCTAGCTTGTCCGGAACGTGGTTAGCATATACATTCAGCAGCAATAGTTATTCTAGCCTTAGCGTATTTCGGGTGGACCGGAGTACGTGGCGGTAGCACCCCACCTCTTTTCCCGCTCTTTGCTTCCGCTGTTCATTAAGGAAAATGGGGGTGTTACAGTTTGGTATCAGAGCATTTTGCTCTTGGAATTGTGCATCTGTAATTTTTAAAATTCATGCACCAAAAATTATTTTAAAGCCAGGTGGCTATGCAAGTCGTGTATTTAAATTATTAAAAGTTTACACGAAAAGTATCTGGAAGCATTCGGATTAGTGCATATAAAATTATTGCAATTTTTGCACGAGAAATATTTTTGAAGAGCCATTTTTGCTCTAAGAAATAGTGCATTTAAATTATTGAAATTTTTGCACGAAATATTTTGAAAAGACTATGCCAAGTATTTTTAAAGTTAAATTTTGGGATGGGGACACACACACATATGCATATAGGCACGAGCAGAATTTTGGATTATTATGTAATTCTTGATAAGGAATTTTCCAATGTATCGGACTCCGAGCAAGAGTCTCTCTCCGATATCTTATGATTGTTTTGCTAATTATTGCCTTAGTATCTACCCCTAGACGTGTCTTGGATAACCTACTAGTATTGCACTAGTTCCTTGGCTTCTCAATTCAGTTGCCTTATTACGTAAGATGATGCCTACAATAAGTGACGATATTCACAATTAATTTTATTTTTACCATTGGAAAGGTTTGGGAACGTTACCCAGAGTTGTACCTACCAAGTGGTAACAGGGTATTGAAATGGTCTATGACCCTGCCTCGATCTACATAAGAAATCGTCGTATCACAAATTGTTTTATGGCCTTAGTAAGATTTGAATTCTTGCCTTAGTCAATATAAGGGTATGCCTTAGACTTATAAGAGCACAAGTTATATGTTAACACAAGGATCATGCGGATGACTAGGAATAAAAATTTCCTATATATTATATGGTCTTAAAGATAAGAAGCGAGTGCTATGAAATGACGCCAAGAGATTTTAAACTCACAACGAGTTTTATAAAACATTTACGAATTTTCCTTAAGTTCATATGTCTATTTGGCAAGGAAAGTTGGATATTTATTTGGAATGTTCTCAATGAAACAAAATGTCCTAACCATGAGCTTAAAGGATAACCTCAAACATTTATCCTACTCCTTTAGCTCGACAAACTTGGAATCTAATCTTTGTTAATGGACCTACTACCTAAAGCTTGACTGAGTTGTTGGCTTATAAAAAAAAAAAAAAAAAAAAAAAAAAAAAAAAAGAAATTTCTCACAAGCATTGAAGTTGTTGAAATTACTTCGTTTAATTTTTATCTCCCTCGATAGGAGCCGTAACTATGCTATTTAAGCAATTATCACTTATAAAGAATACAAGAACCTATACACCGCTCATCTTCTTCCTATTTCAAAGAAGACCATGGATTGTCAAGGATAAAGTTCGTAATCGAGGACAAGGAATTAGTACACCCAATAAATTTTTTTTAAAAAATTTCATAATTATGGGAGACAATCCTTAGTTGTGAAGTTACTACTAATTAGGTGATAACCCACCAAGCAAGACAATCGTAAAATCCTATCATTAAAATAATTATCCTTGGTAAATAAAAAAAATCTAACAAGGAAGTATAGTAAGATGGATACTTACTATAAAGTTCATAGGCTGAATTTTTGAACTTAATCTACTATTATATAATGCAATACATTCCTTTTTCGGAGCCGTATGAAAAATTGGACATGTCCTTGGTCGGGTGACCATAAGAGATATTTAATTAATATTTGGAGGCTCCAAGTGATGGGAACTTGAGAGTAATTGGGAGATTCATATGTGTACACATTAAGACGATTAATGTTTAACCCTAGACGAAAATACTTCCGATTAAAGTAAGAAGAGTTGGATTCCCAAATGATTTAAAATCCATCTATCTTATGCTGAGCCCGATGAGCTCATCATAATATTTTTAAGTTAAGACGCTCAAAGTGTAATAAATATTTGTGGACCAAGTACCAAGAAAGAACCACCAAGAGTTTTGACACGGATAAATAATTTTCCTGTGAGCAACATCTTACCAACAAGGAAAAGCAGAGATCTATATGGATTAAGATGTACTTAAGAGAACTCTATCAACTCTTGCAAGAAGATTCGCTACTTAAAACTTGATCGAATAGTTGGGATTACTTCGTATCTACCTCGATAGAATTCCCAAATATGTTGCTTGAACGGTTTTTCCCTCGAGAAGGGTACAAGAGCCTATAACAACAATTTTACTTATCCCCGTTTTCAAGTAAACCTAGGAACTATTAAGGATGAAGGTTCTATGAAGGGCGATGAAATTTTCTACCCGAAAAACCTTAAAATTTCATAATCACCAAATTATTTGGTAATGAAAATTTTCGATAAATGATAAATCGAGAGCAAATGAATTTCTCTCAAGACTATGATTATGTTTCAGATGCCACCACGAGGACGCCCAGGAAAACGTCCGGCTGACCCCCTATATGCACCCGATCCCACGGGGGATAGGCAAGACGCTATAGAGGGACGACAAGCTCGATTAGAACAAGTAATGTTAGCTATTGGTATCGCAGTAGAGCGACAGCTGGCAAGAGACGATATACAAGGGAAACCACCCACGGATTTCATCAAGGCTGTACATGAGTATCAACCCCCGAGCTATACAGGACAAGGGGACCCGGATAAGCTAGAAGGGTGGATCGAGAAATTCGACAAACTTTTGGAGGCAGTACGGTGCCCCAAGGAAAGGAAAGTGGAGGTGGCTACATTCTTCTTGGAAGGCCAGGCAAACACCTGGTGGCAAAACCATGAGAATCGAGACATTGGTTGGCCAGAGTTTAAGGAAAGCCTGCGGGCGAGGTTTTACCCAACTAGTGTGAAGAACGCTAGGTACGAGGAGTTCGTCAACTTAACACAAGGCAATTTCTCTGTCCATGAGTACTACGAGAAGTTCAATGAACTCCTTCGCTTCGCTCCAGGGTTAGTAGACACTGCTCATTCCCAGGCCCAAAAATTCGAACTCGGATTAAATCGAGAGATTCGAGAAGGGTTAGGGGGGAAACAATTCTGTAACCTACAAAAGCTATACGATCGGGCAATGACGGTTGAGCGAGTTCGGCAACCCGAACGTAGCAAGGAGCATGTCAGGCAAACCTCTACGATACGCAAGAAGGGGCGCCTCGAGAGAAACTTGGATAGAGGAAACCCGAACCAGCGCCGCAACTTCGATGACCCTAATCTGAGAAAGGATGACCAGCTCCCTATGCCCGCAACCTGCCCGAGGTGCGGCAGCAAGCATTGGATGCAGGTATGTCCACAGAATGGGGAATGCTTTAGATGTGGCCTCGCAGGTCATAGGATCAAAGAATGCGGCATCCGAATTGACCCTAATAAGTTGCGAAATGATTTAAAAGAAGACCGTCGCTTTCAAACAGAAGCATCTCTGAATGGGAAGCCCAATAACCCGCCGCCTACAAAAAAGAAACAACCAAGGAAGGTTGCAAGAGGTCAACTCGGGTAACCCCTGAAGAGGATAAAAGTGGAGCCGGGACACACTCGTTGGAGGACATTCTTACTTTTGCTTTGGGAAATGTAGCACCTAATATGCCGGCTTAGATTTCAACAATCTTACTCATTACTTTCTAAGAACATTGATCGCTCGGGCACGATAGAATATATGTAAGTGGAGTAATCGTACTCCGACTTTTGAACCAAGTAATGCGCTCGATATGTATAACCAAGACATTTCCTTATTGTGTCGAAGCAGTTTAAGGTTCCACACAAATAATAATCCCCAATGTTCTATTTAAAATTTTGCCCTTTGAAAGGATTTGTTTGTCCCACAACCAAATTATTAGATCACCTGCCCATGCCTAAGTAAACATAGAACCATCAACGGATTTAAAGATTGGATGGTACATGCCATGTAAAAGATACTTATAACCCAAGAAGTTCAAGAGCATATCGAGGATAAATACCCAAAGCTAGAGGAAGAAAATTATAATTGATAGGTAACACGTCAGAAACTTTGTATAATAGTAATATAAATTTTTGGAAGGTTACCTCTAGTTACAAATTTCTTTTAGTTTTGTCGTGAGGCTTCGAGGGCGAAGCCTTATTTTAAGGAGGGTAGACTATAACACCCCATAAAATGAGTAAATAAAAATTTTAAAATTTAATAAAAAGATATTCAAAATTTCCTCATAAATTTAATTTTTACAAGATAGAAGGAAATAATATTTTTGCAGAGTGTGAAATTATTTAAGTGAATCCTAGTTGTGAACAAATTCAGGAATTAAAAAACTTTGAAGGGAAACAATATTTAATTAACTTATAGGTATTAATCTATATTCTTTTACAAATTATTTAAAATCCATTAACTAGTTATGACTATTTAGTCATGATTTAATATAGGTACGTAGTTATTCGTAAACCTAAATCCTCGGTAGCGAATTCGGAAAAGTGAATTGACAATGAGTAAAACGTAATACAAAAAGGCGAGCTAATCCATCGCACTGTATTATTAAGGGAAAACTTATCAACTTATGGAATACAAACTTGAATTAATTTAGTTAGGAGCATAATAAATATTTATTTTTAAATCATTAATCCTTAATCAATAATCGAGTATATTAAATTTCGAAATGTGGAATGAAGGATCCGAAAGGAGATTTAGGCTCAAGCAAGGTTTAAATATTAAAGCCATCAAGTCCACCAAATAGCCCAATTAAATCCATAATTTAAATTAATTGGTTAATTAAGTACTTACTGTTGAATTAAGATACTAGACCCATTTGATTATTGAAAATTTGTCCGACCCTTAATTAAGGGTGGTCCGAATTGGAGGAAGTAGAGTCTCGAATTACTCGACTAACGGTACCAGTTAATAATTGATTCGAATCCATTAAATCAATTTAATTAATAAGATGATGAGTTTTAAGGGATTATTAGGTCCATAATCCAAGATAATTAGGTGATTAAGTCCAACACATTAAATTACATGGGTGGGATTATTATGAATTATTAAATCCACAAATTAGACAAATTAAGCAACTTAAGTCCATAATTTAAAAGTAAGTAGTGGATAAGTCCAAGATTAAGGGTAGTGTTGGGCCAAATTAATTGTAAGATCCATTGAGCAAGATAAGCAATAAAATAGTTGAGCCCAACCAATTAAGCCCACTACACTGAGCACAAGCCCAAGAAAACAAAACCCTAACCCTAAAATTAGGGCTGCCGCCGCCGCCCCTGCTCCGGCGCCGACTTCGCCGGAGCCGCCGCCGGCCGGCCACCACCACCACAGCCGCCGCCTCTCTTCCTCCCATGTCCATTTTCGTCACTGCACCACCACACACGGCCACTCCACCTCCGCCATCCATTTCCGCCACCATCATCTCCTTTTTCCTCCACCACCGTGAGCCTCTCTCCTCAAGCCACCATTTCCGCCACCTCTCCACCGCCCCAATTCCATTTCGCACACACCAAATCGCCTCAGCCACATCACCACCACACCATATCCCTTCCGTCTCCAAAATCCCAAAATTCGAACACCCATCCCCAAACCAACACCAAAGCAGCAATAAACAGAAAATAAAAAAAAATAAAAAATTGAAGAAGAAAGGGAATCCAAGATGGAGGCGAGAAGGCCGAGAAAGAGAGGAGACGAGGCGGGGTTGTGACCGAGTCCTCTCCCTTACCAGTGTGCTATCTTGAGATTCTTGGATCTCCTTGAGCTGCCTCTGGAAGTTCGAGATTGAAGATGATAGATGGGAAATTTCTACAGTGGGACAGAGGAAGGGGGCGGGCAGAGGCGTAGGAAGAAGAGGAGAGTAGGGAAGAAGTTTGCGTAAGAGAGTAAATGGAGAAAGAGAAAAAGACTGCAAAGGAATTGACAGTAATTGGGTATCCGTAAAATTTAATAGGGTGTGTGCTATGGAAGATGGTTTTGACCAGTTAAAGAAATGCCTTTGAATTTTCTATATAACCCTCCCCAATTTCAGCCCAAAAGTCACGCCAACTTACCACTTTCCTTCCTCGACATTATTTTGCTCTTCCTCTGTTCTCTTCTCTGTTTCATGAGTTCCGTTATGCTATTTTCTTCTTCGGTCCTCTCTGTTTTCGTTTCTATTTCTCTCTTCCCATTTTGCTACTAGTCCCACAAATAGGTTTCTAGGAGCTCAAGCGGAATTATTGCAAATAACTAGCCCGTAAGAAGTGTTCCGGTAAGATTCATTTAAGTTGGAAATTTTGGTTATAATCAATGTCAGAACACCGTTGTAATATACTGAGTTAATATTAAAATTTTTGTTAGAAAAATAGTTGCAAAAGATTATCTGCTCGTAGCCTACGCGTGTGTTGCATCCATCCCGTCTACGGTGACTGTAAGTAGATTTTTACTCTTTGGAGTAAGCCAAAATTTATTTTAGCTTAAGCATAATTTTTTTTAAATACCGTTTTCTTATTTTTAAATTTATGCTTATAGCTCCCTACTGTTTTTGGATTATTGGTATGCTCTTTTACTGTGCCTACTTAATTTCTGCAATTATTCATAAAATCTCATGGATTTATGGAGCTCATTATTACGGGGTGGGTCTACGCTACTGGGTCGGCTCAACGCCACCTCCGCCGTTTGCGTGCGTCGCATGCCATTCGGGGACCGTTGAAAACTAGCGCGACGCCATGGTTGGATTCCGCGTGGTCTGAGGGAATTTCTTACCTCCACCACAACCCTTGAATGTATGTGAGAACTGGGCCCTACAACAGGGAACCTGCACATCATGTTGGCTGAGAAATTTATTTCTTGGTAACGCATAGTGTCATATTATCTCTTCCCGGGATTAGATTTATATGGATTTTGTCTGTGCTTAAATTAATTCTCGTTTTAGCATACCATTACCATAACTGTTCTTTTTAAATTATTTCTGCAACTCGACCTCCTCCGGGAGTAAAGGTCTACTTACTCAGCGATTGTTTTCGCTGACTCTACACTTTTCACCGTTTTCTTTCAGGTCATAAAATCTGCAAGGCATCAATGCACGGGCACGGTTTGGGGTATTTTGTACGAAAAGAATATTTTAAATCCCTCTTGGGATAGAAAATTTTATTACTTGGCATAGATAATGATTTATCAAGCATAAACAAATTTTTGGGTCCTATCCCATTATGAAAATATTTGTGCCCTACTGTTTTAAACAATGCATTGCGCGTTTAACAGTATTTGTGAATATGAAATAGACAACCCCTTTTTAAATGAAAACTCCAATGGGATTTATTCCATTTCTATCGTTGAGCTCCTTGAGGAATGCGTTCCTCCGTTTTGGTTGTACAATCCAACCATTTTTATTAAGCTTATTTTTATACTCTTCACGGTATTATAAGCTTCTTTGCGAATTATATGCTAGCTTGTCCGGAACGTGGTTAGCATATACATTCAGCAGCAATAGTTATTCTAGCCTTAGCGTATTTCGGGTGGACCGGAGTACGTGGCGGTAGCACCCCACCTCTTTTCCCGCTCTTTGCTTCCGCTGTTCATTAAGGAAAATGGGGGTGTTACAACTGGGACGTTATAAGTGGGTTAGCCAAACCGCGACCGCGTACTGTGGTATTCAGGCGCCTAGCGGGGTGAAAGATCCACAGGGATGTGGATGGTTGAGGCTTCCAAGGATGTCGATGGCCGAGCGCAACAAGGACGTTGCGATCTTAAGGGAGGTGAAATGTAATACCTCGGAGAATGGCTTAAATGAAGTGAAATAAGATACTCATACCAACAAGGTACATTTCTTTATTGGTAACCATCTTATAAGAACTTCAAAGTTAAGCGTACTTTTCTTGGGGTAATTCTAGGATGGGTGACCTCCTGGGAAGTCTTCTAGGGTGTGCATGAGTGAGGCCAAAATGCATTGGAAAGAGCTCATGTTGGTTTGTGGGGTCAGTCTTTCACTCTCGAGCCGGCAACATCTAGAGTAGCACCCTGTCTTCTGCGGCGCCGAAACTGGGGGTGTTAAAGCATGCCTTATAAGGGTGTGAACACTTCTCCCTTGTAAACACGTTTTAAAGCCGTGAGGAGGGGTTAGCCCAAAGCGGACAATATCTACAAATGGGTGTGACTGGGACGTTACAATCCATCCAACATAGCATCCAAAAACAAGAAATCCAAAATATCAGTTAGGTACAGACCAGAAATCCAAAATACCAGAAAACCAAAATATCCAAAATATAACAGAGTATTTTCAGAAACTTCAGATATAAGTTGTTCCAAAGTTGTCAAAACAACTGTCCCCTTCCACTGAACTCCCCCTTAGATCAATCAGTATCTTCAGAATCGACCTCCCCTTTAGGTTGAGTATCAAAAGAATATGGCAGCAGAGCAATGTCCAGACCTTCCTCTTCAAACTTATCTGCTCATCACAGGCGGCAAGTTTTCTCTCAATCTTGATAAGTTCATCCTTGACATTTGCAACTAATTCAGAGCCGAGCTTCTGAGGGCCAAGCTTAAAATCGTTGTGAAGACCCTTCATCTTATCAGATGGCAGATGGATCTTAATATTGATCGAGGTCTCAGTTGGAGGCACCACATCATGGGATTTAGCAATCAAAGTAATTAGTGCAGGGTAGGGCAGCTTAGTATTTTTCTCAACTTTGGTTCGAGCAAACCTCAACATAGGATTGATCACTAAGTAGCCATATTTCTGAATTTCAGGACACTCATCAACCGAATAGAGCAACCTACCCATCTGAGAACTCAATTGGCTAGCATTAGATGTAGGAATGATATTAGATGAGCCAATTCTAAACAAATAGCTATACTTCACAGTTAAAGCAGCCGAACTCATAGAATTTCTACCAACAGCTCTTTTCCTAGTAGAGGAAATGGTAGCAACAATAGTAGGAAGATCAACATCTAACAGATCAACTGGATTAGACATATCATCGTTGGTGGAAAGTTCCAACAACTCACTGATCATATAGGTATTCAAATCAATCAAACTGACATCTAAGATATATTTTGAAATACCAAGGGGAGTACCCACTCTGATATGATATCACTTTGCACATTATTAGTATTATTTACTTAATTAAATTAATTGGTTGTAGTACCCACTCTTTTGATTACTTAAAATTATGCACAAAATAGTGACTGACAAACTAATCCCAAATAAAATATGGTTTCCAAAGTCTGCTGCTACACCATTAAAAAATTGAATTTTATATATCTTACTAAAATATTAGTGTTTATCAAAGTCTGCTACGCACCAGAATGTTCTCATTCTTATTCTAAAGTCCTCAAATCTGTATTCATTCATCAATCACTCCATCACTCCTCTTTGATTTCCTGCCCTTCTTTGTCCGGCTTTATTACAGGTTCATCTTTCATTTACTCTATTTATTTTGTTGCTTCATTAACTCTATGATTCTGGCGTCTATATATGTAGAGATATATAGGTTCGTCATGCATTCAGGGATTTCGAATAGATCAGACAAATATATACTCTATGTTGTTCCTAATGAATTACTTTAATTTCTTGTGTAAAATACTTCTTCCACTGTACACCTGTTCATGTATTGACAATAATTAAATAGTATTCCTTTTCATATTTGACTTTTTTTTTTTAAAAAAAAAAACTGAGTTCAATTTTAAACTACCGCATTGCAAGGATACATGTTTGATTTTAGACCAATACTAATATCAATTATTAAAATAGGTCATAACAAGCTAAGTGTGTTATGTTCTAAAAATAGGTTAATTGTATTTTGAATATATTTTTTAACAACTTTTATTTTCTTTCATTTTGACCCCAACCAAACTTTTTTTATTCTCAATTTATTATTTTGAATTTATTTTTACTAGCATATCTGCCCGCGCAATGCGCGGTAAGTAAAATTTATATATATAATTTTAAAATAAGATAAGATTTCAAAAATTCAAATATTGTACTTATTACATAAAATTTGGTTCATGCGGGGTTAGAGACTTAATCATGTGGTAACTCCCCCAACTCCCAACCTTTAGGTTGAGGGGTTCGAATCCCCATCTGGTCCCCTATCCATTCCCTTTGTAATTGTGTGGCATGAGCTCCCACCACCCTTTCCAGACCTTCAATGGCTTCTTCAAAAAAATTTGGTTCATGCTAATTTTCTGACCACATTATTGAGAAAAAATGTGACAAAGTGGTTTAGCAACTTTGTCAATTAAGTTATTTTCCTAATATTGTTGTTTTATTGATTTAGCGGGCGTTTGTTTGTGCATTTTGGGCGGAATTATCTGATTATTGCGTTTGCAAAACGCAAATAATCAGTTAATTCTGTTTTTGTACTAACTTCCAATAATCTATTATTTGCCTTTTGAGGGAATGAAAACGCTATTTTCTTGCAGCCCCACTTTGGTGCTGCAAGAAAATTGCGTGTAGCCAAAAATATATTTTACCATATTGTTGTCTTTTAAGGTAATGAAAAATACAAATCCAAACACTTTTTCATGATTATCTGATTATTACGATTTGAAACAACATAAGCTCATCCAAACACTTAATTTTCTACAGCATGTTTTGTTACAACAATTATCTGATTATCATTTTCTAAATGTTGCAGCACTTTTTAAAACGCGCATCCAAACATCCTCTTAGCCCATAATCAATTTGATTTTACATTATTTAATTTATATTAATACATTTTTGCCTGATACGAATTATGTAATATATTTGATTTTACATTTTTAAATTTATAATTTCTGAGATATAATTTTAACTCCATTTTATATTTTATATGTTAATTTATTATTATATATTACACTAATAATGCTACTGGACTACTCGACCAATGACATGCCTCCCGCACCTGGCGAGACGTCTTTAACCGATATTCAGTTCATCATGTACTTTGCAAGTGTAAAATGGTCGCGGATTGTCTAGCAAAATGTGGTGCATCTTTAGAAGAATTCTACACTACTTGGACATTCCCCCAGACTTCACGCACAGGGTGTTAGCGGCGGATTTTTCCGGCGTATGGTTCCCAAGAGCCAAAGTGTTAGTTCTTTTTTTCTTTCTGCTTTTGGACACCTCTTTTTGTTGCTCTTTTTTCCCTTTATTTTCTTTTCAATTTGTTATTTGGCGTCAGCTTCCCACAAAATAATGTTAATAATTTTAGAACATTGTTCACATACATATGGAGTGACTAATGCAAATCTAATCATGAATATATAATTATCATATTATACTATATTATACTTCCTCCATTTTTTTTAAGTGTTACACTTTCTTTTTTTTGGTGTTACATAATAAATGTTACATTACCATATATAAATGCTTTTAAGGGTATAAAACTTCCACTAAAGTACTTTTATTCCTTGCATTGAATCTCGGGTCATTTCCTTATGTTGCACTTATTTTGAAATGAAGGGAGTATTATATTATATGTAGGGATGAAAAAGGTATGGATATGATCAGATAGTATTGGATACGAATATATATTATCCCACATTTTTTTCTCGGATTCGGATCGAATATAGATATGCCGGATACAAATACATGTCGGATATAGATTTAATTGGATACAGATTATCGGATAATTTTTAATCTTTTTTGAAAATTTGATAATTATATAGGAGTAATAATTTTATATTTTGTTATAATTATTGATAATTTTTAATTAATAAATAATAATATATTAATATATTCGGATATCCATATTTAAAATTTGGATAATATCCTATCAGTTTTTAGATAAGGTCAGATATTTTTGGATACAAATACGAATGCATATATTAAATTACAGATTCAAATTTGGATGGGACTATTGAAATATTTGGCTGGATAGTTGCATACAGATTCGGATTCGAATATAATCGGATACAGTATCGGATCGGTCTGCTATTGACCGTACCCCTTTCACCCCTAATTATAAGTATATATATTATACAAATATATAGTACTATATTTATTCAATTAGACGAAGTTAAAAGATGTATATCATAGTAAATCTTTTTAATTTATGTAGCGTTATTATACCGTTTATATTAATTAATAATTTCTTAAAAATATAGGATCGGTATCCACCTTATATATATATATATATCAACCATTCAAAATTAGATTGAGATCTTCTAAAATAATAACAAATCACTATGCTAAATAAAATGTTGGGAAAAAATAAACAACTAATTTAAATCATTCCCTATCCAATTTATTAGATTATTCCCAATTTTTCAGAATTCAATTAAATAATGATTGTTTTCTACTTTATAGTGAACTTAAATAAATTAAAAAATATGTAAAAAAAATGTATCCAAAAGAAAATATGTTAAAAAGGGAATAATCTATTAACAAAATGGAAAAAATACATCAATAAAAAATAAAGTGGAAATATATCCAAATTTATTCTTTTCAGTTTTTTTTTCAAATTTTGAATAAAGACAAAAAAAAAACAAACAAAAAAAATCAACATAAAATAGATTCATGATATACAAAGATTTTGAGTAGTATACAAAGGAGAATCATAAAAATAATTTGTAGAGTATGACTTAATTGCAATATTGAATTACAACATGTAATCCTGTAAAAGTCATGGGAAAACCATTAGAAATATATATTTAATAGTACATAAGAAAAAATAAAAAAACCCATTAATATTCACGTTTGAGTAAAAAAAATCTTACATGAATAGCAAGACGAAAAATATATTGTAATCTGAGAAAAATTAACCTGCAACAAAAGAAATATAGGAAAATATTGGGGTGTGAAACATTGTAATACATGAGAAGAAGAAACAAAAGACATTGTTTTAAATATAAAATCAATGTTGACATAAACAAAGAATGAAGAAATAAAATGTGAGGTGATGAGAATTTCAAGACAACCATGATATTAGATTAATGAATGGAATATTTATAGAGAAATAGGAGGAGGTTTGATGGAGATATATATGCAAATATTGGATGAATAGAATCAAATTTGACGTGATCTTCTAAAAATATATAATAGTTTAAATTAGTTAAAGATATTATAATATTTCATTAAGAATTTGTTAGGATATTGATGAATATTGATAAAAGAATTATATTAAACGTATATTAATTAATATTGGATATTAATATATATTTATGGATATTTCAATATATAATATTAAAATTTTAGAATTAAACATTGTTGGATGAATTAAATGTGATTGTTGAAAAAAGGGGGTGGGGAAGTGGGGGGAAACTTGAGTATATTACTTTTATATATATATATAGATTTCCTATTATATTTCATTTTTATAATTATATTTTCATTAAAGTATTTTATTTTCCAAAATTTTAGTTTTTAATTTTCTACTCAATTAGGATAATATAAACCCGAATTTTATTCAAAAATACTAAAAATATTCATTAAATTTTCCAGCTTTTATTTTTTAGATTTCTACATATATTATATTTTATATGTTTTTATATTATTTTACTTAAATTTTATATTTATTATGATAATAATTTAATATTAATAAAATCAACATTGTAAACTAAAATAAAATAACATTACGTTTTCCAAAAATAAAATAATATAAATTTCAAATTAAAATTAGATTATATTTAATAATTAATTTGTGTTAAATAAATATAATATAAAATTTAAAATAAAATGGAAGAAAACATTTTGAAAATAAAATTCAATATATTATATTTAATAAATTAATTTGTGTTAAATAAATATAATATAAAATTTAAAATAAAATGGAAGAAAACATTTTGAAAATAAAATTCAATATATTTTAATGGGACCATATTTTTAAATTAAATAAGAAAAATATATTTCAAGAATAAAATTCGATTATATCAACTAGAGGAAAATTAATACTATTAAATTAAATAATATATAAATTAAAAAATCTATAAAATTAAAATGTAATTGTAAAAATAAAAGATAATTAGAATTGAAATATATTTGAAATATATGACATTAGATTTATTTGTTAATGATAACTTGAAATTTAAAAGTTTGGGGATCATTATGAAAGAAAATAAAAATTTATGAGGTTCAAAATTCAATTAGGCTATTTCTATAAACCCTTGTTTTGGCCCTATTTTGAAAATTGAAATTTGTGGTGGCTTAAAATTCAACAAGACTATCAAGTTTACTCGTGTAAACTTAGAGAAAGAACTTTTTAATTAAGATAAGGCGATTCAATCCTCGTTTATAATGTTTTTGTTGAGCACTTGAAATGTTTCATTGTAATAAACAGGGGCATGGCAGAAATTGCAGTGGGTCTCCTTGGGCCACTTATAGAAGTTGTAAAATGCTTGGGTCCGCTAGTCAAGCGCCAATTTAACTATCTCTGCTTCTTCAACAACACTGTTCAGAGGTTAACGGATGATTATGATAAGCTGGCCTCTGAAAAGACCATTCTCGAGCGCAAATTTGCTGAAGAGAAGAGTTATGGAAAAGAGATTGTGTCTGAAGTTACCGAGTGGCTGGGAAACTACACTGATAAGGAGAAAAAAGTTGAAGAAATTAAGGCTAACATTCCTAGTTGTTTGGCTATCAAATCTCGATATGTACTGAGTAAGAAGACTCACAAGTTAACAAAGGATATAAAGGAGGTTGGGGATAAATGCAAGAACTTCAATGTTGTAGCTCAATCTCTACCGCTAAGCAAGACCGCAGTTCCACTCAAAGATGCACATGAATTCCCTTCTAGAATACAGATTGAAGAAGATATCGTGCAAGCATTAAGGGCAAAGAATTTCCCCATTATAGGGATATGTGGAATGGGTGGCACTGGGAAGACAACTATGGCAAAAAAAGTAATGCACAGGGTTAGAGATGAACAATTATTTGGTGAGGCTTTGATGGTTGTTGTTAGCAAGGAAATTGATTGCTGAACATCCAGCAACAACTTGCAGAGTTGTTGGGTTTGAAATTGGAAGATAAAACGTTGCAAGCTAGAGCACACAATTTACGTGCAAGGTTATCAGGCAATAAGAGAATCTTGATAGTCGTGGATGATATTTGGGACAAACTTGAATTGGAAGATTTGGGAATACCTTTGCAGAGTTTGGGTGGCTCAGATTGCACCATTCTTTTGACATCTCGAAAAGATGATGCGCTGAAGAAAATGAATGCTTTGGTTTTCAGAATGAATATCCTGGGCCAAGAAGAAGCATGGTCCCTCTTTAAAAGCAAAGTCGGGGATTTTGTGGATGATGAGAATTTAGTATCCACAGCGAAGCAAGTTGCAAAAGAGTGCAATGGTTTGCCTCTTGCCCTTGCAATTCTTGGCAGTGCAATGAAAGGAAAAAACGGGGCAAGTATATGGGAAGATACTCTACGCCAACTAAAAGAATCCAACCTGGAGAAAATAGATGATGTACATAAAAAAGTTTATCCTTCTTTGAGGCGAAGTTATGAAAACTTGGGCGCCAAATCAGATTCGAGTCGCCTATTCTTACTCTGCAGCCAGTTTCCGGAAGATTCTAATATTAGCCTTGATGATGATTTGACCATGTACTCTTTGAGCTTGCGCTTATTTGGCAGAACTAATGTGGAAGAAACAAGATGAGTGTTTGCAGTAATTGATCAACTTAAGGATTGCTTTTTGCTTTTAGATGGCACGAAGATCAATTCTGTCAAAATGCATGATGTTGTCCGCGATGTGGCCATTGTTATTGCTCGAGAAGAAGGGTTGGTTGATGGTTATCAAGGATGTAATGCAGTTGTTAAATGTGAATGGATGTTCATGTTTCCTAGCTGTTAACATAGCAAAAATGTGGTAAGCCCAATGGAGTTGTTCATCCAAATTAATTAGCCCAATTGGGTAAAATATATCCGGAAGAGGGAGGACACATCTCCAAAAGCCCATATCCGTAAGAGGGAGGACGCGTCTCCAAAAACCCAGATCTGGAAGAGGGAGGACACGTCTCCAAGAGCCCATATCCGGAAGAGGGAGACGCGTCTCCAAAAGCCCAGTTGATGAAAATATATCCGGAAGAGGAAGGCCGCGCGGACATCAGCCCGGACGATGGAGGCCCAAGAGATGGTGGAGGCCGTCGGGACGATGGAGACCCAAGAGATGGTGGAGGCCGTCGTGATGATGGAGGCCCGAGAGCTGAGTGGAGGCCGCCTTTGATGAGGCTGTATCGAGATCAAAGTGAATCCTCAAATTCGGAAACATATCGGGCGAAGGTGCCAGAGATAAGGAAAGGAATCCTGGCAAGACGCCCGGACAAGGAAACCGAACCAAGGGATTGAAGACGCCTCACCATTATAAATATAGACGTCGGCATCAGGCGCAAATGATCCCCAATTCTTCTGAAGAAGTCGTCTTTATTTTTCTTTACATTCTTTACTGCTTTCCTGCACTTTACAGCTTTTCAGTATTTTTCAATTCCTTTACTGTTTTCCCTTTTAATTCCTGTAATCTTTCCTCCATTTTTCGTGTAATCCTTCATCTAAGGTTCATCAATAAAAGAGAAATCTTTTATCCCGAATTTCACTGTTAACAAATTGGCACGCCCAGTGGGACTCGATTCAAGACCATATCTGCTTCAGAAGTGCATGCGTCTTAGGTCCGGACGAATCGTTACTGATCTAACACAGGAATTCGAGAACATGTCTCTGCAAGACCAGACAGTCCAGCGCACATTGGATGAGGACGCCGGCGAGACGGCGAACATCACCTCACCACAGCAGGGGATAATGCAGATCCCTACTCTGTCGGAACAAATGCGGCTATCGATGACCGAACCGATAGCCGAATTTATGCCTTTGCTCACAAGGCACTTGATGGATGTCTTGCGGCCTGCCATGGCCGACCAGACCAGTCAGATATGCGGTTCCCTACGCGATGGAGGCCTCCCGTCATCAAGTTCTACCATGGCACCTAGCACTCCATATCCGGGACCGTCAGGAGGACAACACCGAATGTGGGGAAACACACTGGGTCACCCGCCACTCCATGACTCTGGAAGCGTGGCCAGTATGTTTCCACAGTCATACCAGACCGCGTACACTTTTTCTACAGCGGCACCCAGCATGCCGAACTCGGGCTACGCGGCACCTCCCATGCCGGTATACGTTCCATCAAATCCGTTGATGGCAACCAGTGCCACACCAGGCTGCATGGCGGCCGGACCTAGCATGGCGCCCAGACAGGCGGCACCTCAGATGCCGAACATTCCCACTGCACCACATATGGCGGCTCCTCTCAACCCGGGTTGGGTGCCACCAACCCTAGGGGGGCAGGCTACCCAGACAGGTGGAGTGATGACGGCCCCTATGGTGCAGGCCGCCACCCCTATCCCCGCGGCACAGGCCGCCACTCCTGTCTACACAGGAGGACACGCTCCACAACCATATGGAGCACCCCCGACACCTGCTGCTGCGATGCCTCCTACGCAGGCACCAGTGGTTTCACCAGAGCTGCTCGCGGACATGATGCAGCAGCACTTCGGAATCCAGTTAAAGCCGATGGAGCGGCCTACGTATCGGAAGCCATATCCGGATTGGGTAGACACCATGCAACCCTATCCGAGGGGTTTCAAGATGCCGGACTTCACTTCCTTTTCGGGAGATGAGGGCAAATCTACAGTGGAACACATTGGGAGGTTCACTGCCCAATGCGGGGAAGCAGCGGCCAATGACTGGCTGAAATTAAGACTGTTCAGCTCGTCTCTCACCGGACCTGCTTTCACATGGTTTGCATCGTTGCGGCCTAACTCAATCCAGAATTGGGCTGATCTCGAACGGGCATTCCATGATAGGTTTTACACTCCGCTATCTCAGGTAAGCCTCGCTGATCTTACTAATGCTAAGCAGCATGCCGATGAGGCGGCAAGCTCTTTTATTGGTAGATTACAACGGCTGAAAGGCCGATGTTCCATAGCAATTCCTGAAAAAGAAATAGCCAATATTGCAGTGGCTAACATGTTACCAAAACTAAAGGAGCATTTAATTGTGCAGGATGCAACTGACCTTGCCCAGCTGGCCGAGAGAGCGGCTCGCTTGGAAAAGTTCCTGGAGGAACAAGAAGGAAGACGTCCTATACGTCGAGTCCACTTCGAGGAAGTGACACTCAGCGACGAGGAGGACGAACCAGTGGAAGTGGCTATTGCAGAACTAGTCCAGATAGCCAAGCCACACACCTGTGCTGCCCTTAAACCGCCTAGACAAAGGGAAGCCAAGTATAAGCCCGAAGAGGACCTGTTCGACATGAGCAAGGCAGACCAAGTATTCGACGCCTTACTCAAAGATGGCTTAATCAAGCTGCCTGAGGGGCAGAAGTTACCAACGGCCGAAGAAATTCGGGGCCGATCGTTTTGTAAGTGGCATAACTCATATACGCATAGCATTACCAAATGCCGGAGTTTTAAAACTGCCATACAAAATAAGATTAAAGAAGGGCGTTTAAAAATTGCAGGTATGAAAGTGGACTTAATTAGATCCGTTTCCACAACTTCGCGTGGGTGCGGCTGGACTTGTTCCAAACCCAGATGATGGCGGCTCCAGTAGCCGGATGGATCAAGAAGGGGAACGTGTTGAAATCGATGAACAAGATGACGACCTATTATCAGATGAATCTGACACTGAGAAAGAAAGAGAAAAGCAATTGTATAGCAAGCAGCCCAGGTTCAAACACATGTCTCAAGAGGACTTTGCAAGAGTTCTGAAAGCCGAAGAGAATGAATACCAGAAAAGGGAGAATCCTCCTTTGAGGATTGAAATCCCAAAACCTGCTGTGGAGGTCCGCGACAACGGGGAGCATCAACCTGCTACTAGGGATTACAGACAAAGAGTGGAGGTGATACCAACCTTAATGAGGCGTCCAGAACACCCTGCTGAAGCTGATAGATGGATGCGGAACCGGGCAGGAGGCAAGACCATTCAAAAGGAGCCGCCACCCATGACGAGGAGTCAGTACAGACGAGCTCAAAGAAGGTATGCCGAGGAAATGCGGCAGTGGGAAGCTCAGGTCCATAAGTTAGAGTCGTCTAAGCCCCGAAAACCAGTACAACCAACTTACTTCAGATCTCAAGGGGAAACATCCGAACGGCGGAGGCCTATCCACGAGAGATTGCAGCATCCGGATGGGAGACCTCTGTACATCAGGTATAGTCCCCCCGTACCACTTTGAAAGCCGGTGCATGAGCGGCTGGGAGATTACAGGGGAAGGTCTAATGAGGCCTCAAGGAGGCCACGTTCACCATCACCTCCCTCCAGGAGACCACCATCTCCACGAAGGAGACATTCACCATCATCTCCCTCCAGGAGACCACCATCTCCACGAAGGAGACATTCACCATCATCTCCCTCCAGGAGACCACCATCTCCACGAAGGAGACATCCACCATCACCTCCCACCAGGAGGCCAGTTCGGGAAAGGCTTCAATGGACGGAGCGTCGCCATCCAGCGCCCCAACGTGAAACCATGGAGACTAGGTCCGCTCAGATAAAGAAACAACCTTCGTCTGCTAGGGACAAGGGCAAGGCGGCCGTCGTGGCCGAATCAAGTAAAGGAAGTGAACCTTGGGCAGAAAAATTCATGGAGAGGTTTAGTCGCATGGGTGATCCGGGGTCAGCTAGAGAAATGGCTATGATGAAGGTTCTCACCAGGTTCTTTGCTTACATAGCGGCCCATCAAGACGGGAAACTGGGGAGCGAACCCGACAGCTATGAGGGGTTCCTTGCTTATTGCAAGAGTGTAGACGAACCCAAACAGACAGAAATGGAATCTGGAGTTCAGACGAACAGTGAGGTTACACGAGTCCGCTTCGGGGCGGTCACTCCCAAAGATGTGGAAGCGGCCATGGGGGCTGACCAAGAAAAGCCTAAAGTCGGCATTAGCACGGTAGGTGTCATTACGGAAGATCTCGATATGTTGGACAACATGGAACTCGATGAGGAAGCCAACATGGAGGGTGAGCTAGACAACTTGGATGAAGCTTTCTGGGTCGGTTTGGAAGAGGAACTCAAGGAAGCAGGCTACAAGTATGATCAAGAAGAGGAACCATCAGACCCTGTGGTGCCTATGCAAGTCGTGGGATTGGCGACGGATGAGGAAGTCAGTGATGCAGAGTCTGAGATATGGGATGAAGAAGAGCCATCGTTCGCCAAGCTCATCGAGGAGATGGATGAGATGATAGCAGAACTTTCTCATCCAACCAGAAATCTATTCGAAGAATTAAGTGGCCAGCTTGTTCAAGGGCCAGTGCTTCCACAGTTCGCCAAACCGGAAGTGTCTCAAACCAGGCAGTTGAAACCTCTGTATATCAAAGCTCACATTGATGGGCGGCCGGTGAGTAGGGTATTCGTCGACAATGGGGCAGCAGCAAACGTGATGCCAATGTCCACTTTGAAGAAGATCGGCAAGAGTGAGAAGGACCTCATCCCCACCAGGGTCAGGATGTGCAGCTTTGTGGGAGAAGCTACTCAACCAGCAGGATTCATAACAGCCGACGTCACTGTAGGGTCCAAGACGATCAAAGTGGCCTTCTTCGTGGTAAAGTCAAAAACTTGCTACTCAGTATTACTAGGACGCGATTGGATTCACATGGCACAGTGTGTGCCATCCACCTTACACCAGCAGCTGCTTATCTGGAATGATGATCAAGTGGAACTCGTGGAAGCAGATCCTCAGCCCTTCATAGCACACGACCGCAACAACGATGAGGCAGTCTTCTACTTAGAGGATGTCCAGCCAGCATCGGCTTTGATTGGTGTGGACTTAGACTTCGAGTCCATCGACTTCACTTCCAGCGGCTTCAAGCTACATCCGGCCGACCCGAAGCCTCAGACTCCACATGATGAATAGCCAAGACATATATAGAGATTTGCTGCAGCGGCTCGCCACCACTGAGATGATGATGGGTGCCGAAGACAAGTCCAAGAGTCTAGCTGATACAAGGCCATCTGAGTGGCCATCCCCTGTGAAGCGGACATTGCCTAGTCCGGAAGCTAAGGAACCCCTTGTGGACATCAACCTTGGAACTGATGCAGAGCCAAAACTCACCAAGGTAAGCGCTTCATTGCCCGAGGTGGAGCGGCACCAACTAGTGGAGCTGATCCAGAAATAAAAAGACTGTTTTGCGTGGCAGTATACAGATATGCCAGGATTGTCAAGAGAACTGGTGGAGCACAAGTTGCCAACCCATCCTGAGTTCAGACCTCACAAGCAACCGCCTAGACGTTTTGATCCAGACACCATCCCAAAGATAAAGGCCGAGATTGAAAAGCTTCTTAGAGCAGGTTACATTAGAACGTGTCGCTATGTGGAGTGGCTTGCAAATATTGTACCTGTTGTGAAGAAAAATGGTCAATTAAGAGTCTGTATAGATTTTAGAAATTTAAACTTGGCTACACCTAAGGATGAGTATGTAATGCCTATGGCCGATATGCTTGTCGATGCGGCCGCCGGCTACAAATTTTTGTCATTAATGGATGGTTATTCTGGGTACAATAAATCTTCATTTCTGAATCTGATGTACATAAAACTGCTTTTCGTTGCCCAGGACCAGTCGGCATCTTCGAATGGGTGGTCATGCCTTTTGGCTTGAAGAATGCCGGAGCAACATATCAAAGGGCCATGAACATGATTTTTCATGATCTAATTGGCCACACACTTGAAGTTTACATTGATGACATCGTAGTGAAGTCATGTGAATTCGGCCAGCACTTGGCCCATCTGGAGAACGCATTCATTCGAATGAGGCAACATGGATTGAAAATCAATCCAGCTAAGTGTGCCTTCGGAGTGGCAGCAGGGAACTTCTTAGGTTTCCTTGTGCATGAAAGAGGTATCGAGGTAGATCACAACAAGGCCAAGGCCATCTTAGAAGCCCGCGCGCCATCTAACCTCAAAGAACTACAATCACTGATTGGCAAAATCAATTTCTTAAGAAGATTCATTGCTAATGCGGCTGGGAAGATGAAGGCGTTCACTACCTTACTTAAAGGAAGAAAGAACGAGATATTTTCATGGACAGCCGAGCATCAAGCGGCCTTCGAAGAAATAAAGAAAGCGTTAAGCAATCCTCCAGTGCTAGTACCACCAAGGCAGGGAATACCTCTAAAGCTATACGTGTCAGCCTCCGAGGAATCCATCGGATGTCTACTTGCACAAGATGATGAAGATGGCAGGGAAAGGGCCATCTATTACCTCAGCAAAACCCTACAAGGACCAGAGGTAAGATATACTGCATTGGAGAAACTGTGTTACGCTTTGGTATACTCCTGCAGTAAATTGGAACATTACATGCTACCAAGAACAGTCCAAGTGGTAGCTCCATTCGACTTGGTAAGAACACTCCTGCATAAGCCAGCACTGAAGGGTCGCCAGGCTAATTGGGCTATGAAGATTAGTCCCTTCACCCTGGTGCACGTCCCTCAAAAAGCTGTCAAAGGACAAGCCTTAGCTGATTTCCTAGCCCAGCATCCCTCATTAACAATACCAGAGGATCCCAAAGAGGCGTCCTTCATCGGATTTGAGCCTTGGGAATTGACCTTTGATGGATCATGTGCGAGTAGCGGCTCCGGAGCCGGCATTACGATCACTAGCCCTTTGGGACAACATTGGAAGCTCGCTCGAGAGCTAGAACCAGGCACCACCAACAATCAAGCGGAGTATGAGGCTTTAATATTTGGCCTGGAGACAGCATTACTCAAAGGTGCGAAATCCATTACCATTTTTGGAGACTCCGAGGTCATCCTAAAACAACTAACAGGAGAATATGAATGCAAGAGTCCGAGGCTAGTCAAGTGCTACGAGACAGCGTTGGAACTCTTATCCAAATTTTCGGATGTTACCATCACCCACATTCCTAGAAGTCGAAATCAAGAGGCTAACGAAGCCGCCCAACTGGCTTCAGGCTGGCAGTCTAGTCGCCCTAGGGGGGCACCATGCATTGCCGCCATCACGGATGAGTCTGGAGACCAAGGAGGAGTCCAACCCTAACATCCCAACGATGACTGGAGGACTGAAATCACACGATACCTCGAGGACCCGTCGTCTGGAGGGGACAGCTCGCTAAAAATCAAATCTTTACGATACACACTGATAGATGGTGAGTTATTCCGAAGGGCGGTCGATGGATTACTGCTCAAGTGTGTAGGTCCCGAGGAGGCGAAGTTGGTAATGGGAGAAGTTCACGAGGGGATATGCGGCTCCCATAGAGCAGGACCTAGCATGAGATGGAGTATTCATCGTCATGGCTATTTTTGGCCAACCATCATGGAAGACTGCATCGTCTATGCCCGAGGTTGCGAGGCTTGTCAGAAACATGGGCCAATTCAGAGAGTGCCAGCGGAAGAATTACACACAGTCATCAAGCCTTGGCCATTTCGTGGCTGGGGGATGGACATCATTGGAAAAATTCACCCGCCGTCGTCTAAGAACCACACATTCATACTAGTGGCCACTGATTACTTTACCAAATGGGTGGAAGCATGGCCAATGAGGAAGATAGATCAAAATGATGTAATTAAGTTCGTAACTGAGCTCATACATCGATTTGGAATTCCTCAAACAATCACTGCGGATCAAGGAACTGTGTTCACCGGCGAGAAGTTCTTAGCTTTTGCCAGACAATTCGGGATTCGCATATACCACTCCACTCCGTATTACCCCCAAGCAAATGGTCAAGCGGAGGCCACCAATAAAATCTTGATAAGTATGATCAAGAAGGCGGTAGGTGAGAAACCAAGGAAGTGGCATGAGGCTCTGTCGGAAGTCCTATGGGCTTACCGGAATGCTAAGTCTACCTCCACTGGCTTCACACCATATTACCTGACATATGGTCATGACGCCGTTCTGCCTTTGGAGATCACGGTCCCTTCTCTAAGGGTGGCCCAACAGCATCACCTAGACTTAGCTGAGTATGAAAAGGCCATGGTGCAAGAGTTGGAGACAGCAGATGGCGACAAGCTTACCGCTCTGGAAAATATCCGTCGCCAAAAGATGAGGATGGCGAGACATTATGACAAGAGAGTTCGAGGCAAAACCTTTAGCGAGGGAGACTTAGTATGGAAGGTGATTCTACCCTCGGGAGTGCGAGACAATGAGACAGGCAAGTGGTCTCCAAATTGGGAAGGGCCGTTCATTGTCACGCAAAGGTTGATTAATGGTGCATACAAACTAATGGATATTGATGGTCAAGAACATAAACAAAGCATAAACGCAAAATATCTCAAAATGTTCTATCCGTCAGTATGGGAATCTGAGTAAGAAACATGAGTACATCCAAAGTGGCCAATCACAAGTTCGGCCAAAAAGTAGCAATAATATCCCAAAGCAAAAAGCAGAAACTGCCCATCACAAGGCCGATGGGCTGACCCAGAAGTGTACTGAAAAGCAGTGCTAGAAACTAAACGGGAGGCTGCGTCCCATCGCCCAATATGCGCCGACGCATGAGGGCCCACCGATCACGGGTACGCCCAAAAATATCCGTCAGGCGATGAAGTGCGGCTGCGGAAGCGCGAGTACGAACGGACAGTCGAAGCCGACGAGTCCGAAATCCCGACAACTCAGTCGATAAATCGCTCTCGTCTGCGGCTAAGCGATCGTAGGCAGTCTCCACCTCAGTAGCTCGGGAGGAGATGTCGGCTAAGGCAGGCTCCAGTGAAGCTAGCTCCTCCCTAGCTCCCTGAATGGCGCTCCTCCTCTCCAAAATGATCCGCTCTGCCTCCTCAATGTCGTGCTCTGCTCGTGTAATAAACCCCTCAAGATGGGATCTGCGGCTCTCTCTAGCTTCGCGATCAACAATCAGTTGATCGCGCTGGGGGCGGAGAACATCCATCTGAGAACAAAGGTCACGATGTCGCGCCTCGAGGTCATCAAGCAGCGTCAGCTCCTGGGCGGACTGATCCGCAGACCTGCTATAGGCAGGATAGGCAATGGATAGGTCAGAGATGAGCTCTGAGAATCCAAGGAAGTCAGCATCCTCAGCAAATGCAGGAACTGCAGCAACATCATCCAGCAGGCGATCTAGACTAGAAACCACCTCGGTGGAAAGGAGATCGGTATGGGTGGACAAGAGGCGGTCGAACGCCTCGCACGACGAACTAATAACTCCATCAACCAAGCCGGGTACCTGAGGACCAGAAGTCAAGGAGGTCACCAGAATCGGGAGAGGAACCGCGGGTACCTGAAGGTAGCGTCACATGAGTATATGCGAAGAAAATCTTATAACCGTGCAAGCTGAAATGAGACATACCAGAGGAGGCAGCACGACCGCATCAGCCGAAGTAATAGGAGCAACAGTAGTAGGGCAACCCGCCTGATCTAGGGGAATCTGGAAAGGGAGATCTTTAGAACATGTCCTTCAGGAAGAAAGCAAGAGGTGACATAAATCAGTAAAGAATACCTGAGGAGTCACCGAAGGGTCAGTCTGAATAGTCTCAGAAACGCGGTCTGCAGTCTGAGTAGTATCTGCAGGAAGCTGGAGGGCGAAGATTCTCAAAGCACCTCGTTTAATCGAAATATGAATAGGTGAAGATGCAACTCAAAAATACCTGAGAGGCCAACGTGTGGTCAGCTAAGCCAACTGCATCATTTGTCCTAGGGGAATGTGGATCCATCTGCACCAACCAAAAGGAATGTTGTTACAGTATCAAAAGCAATAAAGAGTAAAAATCTAAAGTAGAAAAACATACCTGATCAGCAACAGTAGTCATAGGATCATCAGTGCCAGTCACCGTGGCACTAGTCTGATACCTAGGATCATCATGGCCATGAAGAATGATGTAGTCGGCACGAGCTAACATCTCCTCCGTAGACTCAGAAGATCTACCTAAAGAAGAAGAATACCAGGCATCGACGGCCACGGGAACGTCATCAATAGGGTCATCCGCCTGGCCGCAATCATCTGCAGTCTCTGCAGGATCATCAGACTCATCCTCCTCATGCTCGTCGTCGTCCATGTCACCCGCATGACCAGAATGTGCCTCCTCATCGCTAGAACTCGTCTCCTCCTCATCCGAACTAGAACTCCCGTCACTAACTGGAGCATCCTCGTCACTCGCCTCATCATCAACTGTGGACAGAAAAACAATGTTTAAGTACCTGCGTAAGATATACAATATGGATCGGAAAATAGAGTCTGACGTACCTCTTCGATGCTTACGGGAAGAAGAAGTGTCCGCAGTGCGGGATCGCTGTGAGGAGGAATCACGCAGCGGACCTCCAAAACGGGACGTAAGCTCATTATGCAGCGGCAAAATAGAAGTGATGTAGGGCGTCCACCACGCCATAAAGCCGGCAGCGAGTGACCACGTAGGAGTAAAGGGCAAATAACTGGAATGCGTCAAACGGGACAAGGAAGCCAGTATCGCCGTAATCGCAGCATCCGTAAGTGTCAGTCTCGCGTCACGGCTAAAAGGGGCAGGCCATATCACTCGGCGAGGAAGCCCGAGGTGGCAGCCGAACTGACGAGCTAATAATTGAGGACAGTACGGCTCAGCTGTATGTGGATGAAGCCCGCTCAAGAGCATATGAGGCTTCATACTAATATTCCAAGTGTTCTCTGCGTAAAGGCCGTGCGGCCGGTCGAGCCTACATAGAAGAATGGAGAGCAATCGGCCAATGGGGGCATACACGTAGAGGTCATGATAGGATGGCCGATAATGATAACACCAACGGATGATCCTCAGACCATCCCATCATAGGAGAGTGTCTCTGCTAATCCTCACTGAATCGGCGGCCAATATCCTACCTAGCGGAAGACCATCTGTCACATCCCTCGGACCAGGGCGAGATACACGGACAAACAGCTGGGGAAAGTACAACTGGACCCATAACTGCAGAAACCAGAATGGTCCGAAAGCCGTGGTAGCAGGATCCCGTCCACTAGCTAACATGCCAGACGCCTTGGCCATGCCACTGAATAGGGTGCCAAGGAAATAGGAGCCCGTAGCTCGAGACTCCGGACTCATAATAGCTAGAACGAGAGGGAGGGCAGCGCGCAAAACGGTGCGAGCACTAGTGCATATGATGAATCGGCTAAACCACATCAAGAGGAAAGCCACATGCTCATCCCGGGTAGATGCAGAATCTACTGTAGTCATATTATGGTCAATATATGGCGCATATCGTCTGGCAAACTTGCCCGGAGGACAAATGGAGGAACCAAGTGCGGGATCGTCAACACCCGAATGTGTAAGCTCGGCTCCATCTATGCGAAGTCCTGTGATCATCGCGACATCGAGAAGAGTAGGACCAATGAAGCCGCAAGGGAACTGGAAAGCGTTGACCGAAGAATTCCAAAAACCCATCAGATAATAGATCAAGCGGTGATGTACTACTACTGGCCTGGTAGAAAGTGTGATAGCCTCCTCAATACCCCAGGCAGCCCACTCAGGAGCACGACCACTCATCCTCTCCATCCATGCAATGTACTTGCCCAAATTACTATCATCATCACCGTTGACCCTCGAGTTGGAAGAAGTAAGGCCACTCCGGTGAGATCGAATGGCCTTAGTCTGAGACACGAAGGCAGTCGTAAATGAAGCTTTAGTAATCGGAAGACGGCATGATAAAAAATCCTTGGCTACATCCGCGTGTGCAGTCGTGCTATGAAACGGCCGCAAAAAAGGCTCCGACTCACGACGATCAGCAGCGGGAAACTCGTCATCAGAATCCGGAATAAGCGAACTCTGTAAAGCAAACAACCGGGATTAAACGACGAAGACAAGGGCCACCTTAAAGGAGAGGATAAAGCAAAATGAACCTGAGTCGTGGGGGAAGCCGAAGTGGCGGCCTGGAAGGGGTTTTGGACGCTGGCAGTGGCGGTCTGATTGTTTAAGGAAGGGACGGATCTGGCAACATCCTATATCACGAAGGTTTAGAGGTGAGCCACTATGAGGTAAACCTGGTGAACCTAGACAAGCTTGTTGAACCTAAGGAAAGAGTTCAAAACCTGAAAAGCCATGCCACGAGACGACGAAGCAGCAAACCCTGTCAAGGGAGTGGCGGCCAGGGCGGATGAAATGGCGGCTTGAATTGATGGGACTGGAGGCCCCTGAGTGGCGGCCGATGATGATCCGGATAAATGGTGAGTGGCGGCCTGAGCCAAGGGAGTGGCGGCCGGAGTGGTGTCGTCTACTAGATCCTATGTCATGAGCAAAGTGTGGGATAACCAAGGAAGCGACACTAGGTTAGCTAAGTCCTATGTCATGGTAGGCTATGTTCTCTAAATCCTATGTCGACATCATGAAAGGCAATAACAAGAAATAACTAGTCTAGCTAGAATCATCTCTATGTCGAAATCATGCAATGACAAAACAAGGTGGAGACAAGTTTAGCTGGAATTCATGTTATCAGACATACATGTCAAAAGCACGAAAACACTATACATGCACGAATTCAGCAAGATCAACCGGAACGAGTCTAGCAGGAAATTCAGTTTCACATCTACAATATATTTCAAAAATGCCAAAATCTTAACACATGTGATAGACCTCCACCAAAAGATACATCAAGACAAGAGAGCATGTGGAACTTACCTCATCCATGATGAGGATGGCGGCCTCGGCTCCTGGTGGCGGTGGCGGCCTCGGCTCCTGGTGGCGGTGGCGGCCTCAGCTCCTGGTGGCGGTGGCGGCGTCAACTCCTGGATGGCGGTGGCGGCCTGCTCAAGATCACCACTGGCGGCCTCCGAGAGCGTCAAGGATGGCGGCCCCCAGGATGGATGGCGGTCTCCAATGCTTGGTGATGGCGGCCACGGTTCTCTCTCGTGATGGCGGCCCTGGCGAGCGCGGCGGCCCTGGCGAGCAGCGGCGGCCTCAACCCAAAACCTTGAGATGGCGGCCTTGGCGAAATGGCGATGGCGGCCTCGGTGCTCGATGGCGGTCTCCTCCGAAGACGGCGGCCCTTCCTCTCGGTGGCGGTCCGAGCGCTGACGGCGGCCCTCCTCCGCGAAAGCTGACGGCGGCCTCCCAGCGAATGCGCGACGGTGGCGTCCGACGTGGCGGCGGCCGGCGGCAAGCGAGACGACGGCGGCGCCGGGGTGGCAGCTGGACGGCGGCGGCGGCCAAGAGAGAAGGAGGAAGAGAGGAAATTTTTGGAGAGTGGATTTGGAAACTTTCCAAAATGTTTGGAATGAAGGGGCTTTTATAGGGCTAGGGTTTTTCAACCTTGTGGGCCTTATTGGGCTTTGATATCCCAACCCTAGATTTAAAGCGCGCAAGTTTGTCTTAAAATGCTAATCAGACAAAATGCGCGAGGGGGGCATCTGTTAACATAGCAAAAATGTGGTAAGCCCAATGGAGTTGTTCATCCAAATTAATTAGCCCAATTGGGTAAAATATATCCGGAAGAGGGAGGACACATCTCCAAAAGCCCATATCCGTAAGAGGGAGGACGCGTCTCCAAAAACCCAGATCTGGAAGAGGGAGGACACGTCTCCAAGAGCCCATATCCGGAAGAGGGAGACGCGTCTCCAAAAGCCCAGTTGATGAAAATATATCCGGAAGAGGAAGGCCGCGCGGACATCAGCCCGGACGATGGAGGCCCAAGAGATGGTGGAGGCCGTCGGGACGATGGAGGCCCAAGAGATGGTGGAGGCCGTCGGGACGATGGAGGCCCAAGAGATGGTGGAGGCCGTCGTGATGATGGAGGCCCGAGAGCTGAGTGGAGGCCGCCTTTGATGAGGCTGTATCGAGATCAAAGTGAATCCTCAAATTCGGAAACATATCGGGCGAAGGTGCCAGAGATAAGGAAAGGAATCCTGGCAAGACGCCCGGACAAGGAAACCGAACCAAGGGATTGAAGACGCCTCACCATTATAAATATAGACGTCGGCATCAGGCGCAAATGATCCCCAATTCTTCTGAAGAAGTCGTCTTTATTTTTCTTTACATTCTTTACTGCTTTCCTGCACTTTACAGCTTTTCAGTATTTTTCAATTCCTTTACTGTTTTCCCTTTTAATTCCTGTAATCTTTCCTCCATTTTTCGTGTAATCCTTCCTCTAAGGTTCATCAATAAAAGAGAAATCTTTTATCCCGAATTTCACTGTTAACACTAGCACATATGATGAGCTTCTTGGTGATCATCTGTTGGGGTCCAGTTATCAAAGTCTCCACCTCTTATCCATTCAAAAGGAAGGAAACTGGCGGGACTCACTGATAATAAAAAACCTTTGTTTTTCAATGGAGGAAATGAATGAGCTATGTTCGTTATCCTTGCGTAACATTTCAATCAAATCACTTCCACAAGCATTGAAATATATGAAGAATCTCAGAATGTTGCGTTTAGAGCATTGCAATTTCAAGTGCATGTCCATTGTTGGCGAGTTGTGGGAGCTTGAAATTCTCGTGTGTAGGTGGTGTGAGAACATCACGGAATTGCCTCTTGAGATTCGGGGACTAAAGAGGGTAAAGTTGTTAGAATTTAATCAGTGCCACAATCTGAAAAGGATAGCCCCGGGAGTCATATCAAATCTAATAGAGTTGGAGGAACTGATCATATTGGATTGCTTTACTGGATGGGAATCGAAAAGAGCGACGAAAGAATAATGCAGCAATGCCTCAGTTGAGGAGCTGGAGTACTTGACCAAACTCACACTACTCTTGCGGATTCACATACAAGATGTTTCTTTAGTCCAACAAAAATTACGCCTTCCTCAGAGCATTAAAAAGTTCAAAATATTGGTTGGAAGAGAAAATTCCAAGTTGGAGTGGGTCAGTCATCATTCGGAGAAATCCTTGTCTCTGTATGAATTACCGCAAAATATCATCTGTGAAGATTGGATACAAAAACTTGTGAGCACTGCTGGAGATTTATGTTTTCAAGGAATAAGATCAAGAAATTTTGACATGGGACAACTAATTGGTAATAACATTGTGTCTCTGCGCATTGAAGATTGTGAAGTGTCGGTGGAGGCAATTGCTTCTCCACTCAACAACCTTCGTGCCATAAGAATCTGGAACTGTAATAAGTTGCGGAATCTGTTCAAGGTGGAGAAAGCGATGAAGGATGCCTTCTCTCAACTAAAAGAAGTGTGGGTCGATATGTGCGAGATGATGGAAGAGGTGTTGTACGGTGCTGAAGAAGGAACAAATAATTATCAAAACATATTCCCAAATTTGGAAATATTGGTATTGACTCGGTTGCCAAGTCTGACAACATTAGCCAAAGGAATTGAATCTATTGAATTACCCTTGCTAAACAAACTGTCGATTTCCGAGTGCCCAAAGCTCATTTTGAAGAATTTAAAGGTACAAGTAAATTTGTGTTTTATGTTTGTGAAATGAATTACTACCTTCGTTTCGGTGTTTTGTTCCGGATGGTTTTTTCGCACTATTCATTGTTTAACTTTGATTCAAATTTTTATCATAGTTATGTATAAAAAAACATAGTCAAGTGAAATCTTGTTAGATTCGTCTAATCTTGTAATTTTTTATAATATGAACTTTTTATAATTTTTCATTATATATAATTTAAGTTATTAACGTTAAAAATGTGTATCGGCATACGTGCTGAGTGAGTCTGTAACAAAAATAATGAGACTGGGGAAGTATATAGTATATGTGTGTAATTAGTTGTTTACTATATTAAATTAGATCTATACACTAATACACCGAACCCTATCTATTGTTAATGGTATACACACATCATTAATTTAGTGCATTAAAAGGTAGAATATATATATATATATATATTTTATGCATTAATATAATCACACTTTATTTGTGTTGATTCCTTGTATTTCAGATTGCGTCAGGAAGTTTGAAGGAATTAATGGTCTCGAAACATACATTTAGGGAAATATGGGGTTATCAAACTTCACGTGTCTCCTTTCAACAACTTGAGATGTTAAGCATCACAGATGATTCAGAGAGTATTATTTGGAACCAGCATTTTGTCAATCTCAAATATCTATACATCGAACACTGCAAAGCAATTGAAAGAGTAACTATTGATGAGGTAGCTTCTCCACCCTTATAACTTAATTATTACTATATAGATTGGCTTCTCATTTATACTATATATGAGCTTAATATTAAAACCTGTAAATATTCTTTTATTTTTTAAGCACTACAAGACTTTATTTTGTTTTTATTCTATGCTATTACATACATCAATTTTTAAAATAGGCTACTAAATATAATAAATATATTTAAATAATAAAATCATACATACTCCTTCCGTCCCAGCTCAAACGTCACATTTGATTTTTTAACACTATTCATTGTTCAACATTAACTTAATATTATTGGAATTATATATTTGGAAAAAAAATTGTCGAGTTTGGTGTTGTTAGATTAGTATAATCATATAATTTTTAGAATATATATGTTACATAATTTTTACTAGCATATATTTTGAAATATTAACGATTAAAAAAATATTAAATTGTGTGCAGAAGTCAAACATGTCATTTCAAATGGGACCAAGTGAGTATTATACTTCATTAATCATTAAATGGAATAAAGTAAAAGAATATTAAATAATGTAACATCCCACATTGGTTGCAGAGGGAAACGAAGAAAGCTTTATAAGGGTGTGGACACCTTTCCTTTGTAGACGCATTTTAAAAGCGGCCCGAAGCGGACAATATCTACAAGTGGGTGTGACTGGGACGTTACAAATAAAATTTTAAAAATATAAATAATATAAAACTTTAATAAAATTTCATAGAACTAAATATTACTGAAATTGAATATGAGGTTAATTAATATAATATTTTTAATTTTATCAACAAAATTTAGGCTTATCCCTTACTCCCTTTATCATATAAAATTAAAATTAAAACCATATAAAATGCATATAAAATTTTAATATTTTAATATAATGAAAAATGAAATATATTAAAAATAAGTAATTTGATTAACATATATAAAGAAAAAATTAAAAATTTGGGGGTCAAAATGAATAGAAGAAGTTTATGGGATTAAAAAGTATGTAGAAAATTCAATTGGTCTATTTTTGTTAGGTTCCCAACACAAGCAAGTTGTATTCTTTATGCAAAGTTCAAACAAAGGAGTTCAATCTAGCGCAACAAACACATAGATTAAACTATACCAGATAAGCACAGCGGAATAAGTAAAATGATAAACCAACAAGCATAAAGAATAAATGAGACACAAACGAGTTGATGATCCAGTTCGGCATTCAGCATACGTCTGGGGGATACCAATCCAAGAGGATGTTTTACTATGTGTTTATCAATGGTGAACAACCACACACATAAGCAAAATAAGAAAATGCATTCACTCCGAACTCCAAGTGGACAGTTGTGATGACCAAAAAACCTCCCGTCTTTGGTGTAGAAAACCCCTTCTACTTCAACTCCCAAAGCTTCCCTGCTTTGAGTTCCACTTGCAGCACCCTGTGTGAAGCACTCCCTCCGAAGTTGAGAAGATATAGCTTTGAAGTGTAACTTCCTAGTAAAAGCCTTGGACTTTCTCTTTAAGTGCCTTACCGAATCACTTAAAGAGTTCTAGACACGAATCCAACAAAGACGTGTCGAAGGCTCCTCGATCCCACAGAAGCAATTAGATGTCTGTTCACAAGGGGCAGTCGATCGAAAGTGTATCAACTCACAAGGAATATCTTGCTAGAGAGCTTTTCAGAACGTAAGAATATGAACAACTAAACTCTAATTTCTGCCTTCTGAAAGTCTCCTTCTTAAACCATAAATTCCTCAGGCAGATTTGAATAATTTTTGCCATTTTCGGAAATAGCCGTTGGGAGGATTTGTGATGTGAGTAACAACTCTATTTCTGATTAGAGAGGTAATCCCTGAAGAAATTGTTAGTCTATACCTACTCTCATCAGAAAAGAGACGTTGGCCTCATTTCTTCCTTGATTCTTGCAATCTTCTAACCACAGCACACAAGAGGCACACGATGTAGCAAATGAGGTTCCAAGTTCAATCATCGGTTTTGAACTTCCAACAAAACACATGACTCAACAATTTTTACAATATAGCGTATTTGTTGTGGCTTAGTTTTATAGTGTTTTTTTTTTTTTTTATATCCATATGTGCATTAAATATTCGTAAGTATTGTATTTGCAGGTTTTCATTCAAAATTTTCCGGCTTTGGATAACTTGCTACTCGCTTGTCTTCTCAAATTGGAAGAGATAAGCGAAACCACAATTTCTTTGGGACCCAATAATAATGCTCTCCAAAATCTCAAAAGATTGGATCTTCTTCGATTGCCAGCATTGAAGCATCCACTACCACTTCTTCCACTCAATATTCTTTCCATCTGGATTTTCATATCTCAGTGTCACGAGCTACATAATCTCTTCTCCTGGAAAATGCCAATGAACCAGTTTTTGAAACTTGGATTTCTTCGGATTGATGACTGTAAGATGATGGAACACATTTTCTCAAACGAGGAAAACGGGAACTCATCCACTCATATAACATTCTCAAACCTAAATCAGTTCACCATTGACAGCATGACAAGCCTAGCAACAATGTTCAACGGAGTCCAAAACATTGACTTTCCTCAAATGAAGCAAATGTATATTAAGAAATGCCCAAATCTGAGAAGCATTCTGGGTAGCACAGATGGAGATGGAGGGGGGGAGGATCATTCTTCTCATTTCATTGCCTGCCAAAAGGTGCATAGATACATATTATTATCTTATCAATTTTAATCATATATTACTACCAGATCATATATCTGTAAACTAACTGCACAATTAATTATTGTCTCATTATTTATTTGCAGGTTACATTTCATATCCTGGAGTCTTTAACAATCGCTGGATGTGATAAGATTAACAACATATGGTGTCATCAAATTCCCAATGCAGACTACTTTGGAAAACTGAAAGATTTGAGTATAAGCGCATGTGGAGGCATCAAGTTCTTGTTTTCATCCCAAATTGTTGAAAACCTAGTCAAACTAGAAAAATTATACATCGGAGATTGCCATATGATGGAAAAAGCAATTGGTGATATAGGAGAAGTACATGGAAATTATAGGTTGTTTCCAAGTTTAATTCAGTGGGAGCTTCGTGGACTTCCCTCGCTGAAGATGTTTTGTGAATGGGATTGCACTGTTGTGCTCCCATCGATGAGATACATACATATTGATAATTGCCCCTGCATGGAGGTTTTGACGCCAAGATCCTGTTGGGGTCCTCCCAACTTAGTCAACAAAATAATTGTAAATTGGGCAATCTTCATTATTGGTGAGAGAGACTTGGGCAGCCTTCATTATTGAGAGGAGAGCTGTCAATTATTCCACACAACACAGCAGCCATAGAGAGAAAACAAGAGAAAGAAAAGAGAGCAAAACGCAGCAACAAAACCTCTCCGTCCAGTTTCTGATTTCCGGCCAATCGGCACACCAAACCTTGTCCGATCGGGTTGAAATTTTTACAGCAGGTGCGGGACATCTTGTTCTTGATTTTGTACGGTGGAAATCGAATTTCAACGGTTAGAAATTTTTGTATAATTTTCTGTTCGGGGCTGCAGTTTTGAGTTCTTATTTTCCGATTTGGTGTTCTTGGTGGAGTTGAGATTGTGGTGACTTTGTGTTGTTGTAAGGCCACATCTTTTGTTGTGATTTGAGCAGACTTTGGTGTAATCTCCTTTGGTGATAGTGGATTTGAGATAGGCTCAAGAGCCTCGTGGTTTTTACCTTTCGAATTGGAAGGGTTTTCCACGTAAATCCTTGTGTTCATTGTTTGCTTGTTTTTGTTAATGTTCCTGCGAAATTCTAACAACTTGGGAATTGTTTGTCCGCTGCAAATTTTGAACTTGTGAAGTGTTTGGAGAATTCCCAACAGAGTGGTATCAGAGCTATTGTTGTTGTTAGAATTATGGAAATTAACACAAGCCGGATGATTTCGTTGAACGGGATGAATTATCACAAATGGCAGGGGAAGATGAAAGACCTTCTATTTGTAAAAAGTTTGCATCTACCTGTGTTTGCTACTTCGAAGCCAGAATCTAAATCAGATGAGGATTGGGCTTTTGAGCATCAACAAGTGTGTGGTTTTATTCGACAGTGGGTCGATGATAATGTGTTAAATTTGGTTACTAATGAAACACATGCCAAGACGTTGTGGGATAAGCTTGAAAAGCTTTATGCTTCAAAGACGGGGAATAATAAGTTATTTTTGCTGAAACAATTGATACAATTGAGGTATAAGGAAGATGTTCCTATCGCTGACCATGTGAATGAGTTCCAGGGGTTATTGGATCAATTGTCAAATGTTGGAGTGAAATTCGATGATGAGATTCTTGGATTATGGTTGCTAAATACTTTGCCTGATAAGTGGGAGACATTCAGGGTGTCACACACTAATTCTGCTCCTGATGGTGCAATGACTCTTGATTATGCCAAAAGTGGAATCATGAATGAGGAGATGAGAAGAAAAACTCAAGGTTCATCATCTTCACAGAATGAGTTGTTCGTTGCAGAGAATAGGGAGAGACAGAAAACCAGAAATGTTGATAAGGGCAGACAAAGGAGCAAATCCAAATCTCGATATAAGAATGTTGAGTGTCACTACTGTCACAAGAAGGGTCATATCCAGAAATATTGCTTCAAGTGGAAGAATGATAACAGGAATGCTGGTGCAGGAAAGTCTGAGGATACCAGTCATGTTGCCACGACTACAAAAGATGATCTCGTTGTTGTCTTTGATGAAAATGCAGTGAATACAATTTCCTCTGATGTTAGTTGGTTTGCTGATACAGGTGCTGCAGTCCATGTCACATCAAGAAGGGATTTCTTTTCTACTTACAATACTGGTAAGTATGGTTCATTAAGGATGGGAAATAATGGTATATCTGAAGTTGTGGGCACAGGTGATATTTGTTTGAAGATGGCCAATGGATCTATATTGCGATTGAAGGATGTCAGACATGCACCGGATATTCGTATGAATCTGATTTCTGTTGGGAGACTCGATAAAGATGGTTATAGAAATAATTTCTGTGATGGTATATGGAAACTGAATAAAGGATCTCTTGTGGTTGCTAAAGGTAAAATACTGAGATCAAACTTATATTCGTTGCAAGCTTCAGTTTCCAGTGATGCTGTGAACCTGGTGGAGAAGCAGAATTCCCCTGAATTATGGCACAGGAGGTTGAGTCACATAAGTGCTAAAGGCCTCGAAACTCTGGTGAGGAAAAATGCCATTTCTGGATTGAATAATGCAAATTTGGAGAAATGTGCACATTGTTTTGCAGGAAAGCAACATCGAGTGTCATTCAAAACTCATCAACCTCGACGAATGCAGAATTTACTGGACTTGGTGCATTCAGATGTCTTTGGTCCGTTGAAGGTACACTCATTTAGTGGTGCATCTTATTTTGTGACATTTATTGATGATCATTCCAGGAAGCTATGGGTCTATGTGTTGAGATCAAAGGATCAAGTACTTGATAAGTTCAAGGATTTCCATGCTCTAGTTGAAAGGCAAACTGGAAGAAAGTTGAAGTGCATCCGAACTGATAACGGGGGAGAGTATCGTGGACCATTTGAGGATTATTGCAGGAAACAGGGGATTCGACATCAAAAGACACCTCCAAAGACACCTCAGTTGAATGGGTTAGCTGAGAGAATGAATCGAACATTATTGGAGAGAGTTCGATGTCTTCTGGCAGAGTCAAAACTTCCTAAGACCTTTTGGGGTGAAGCTTTATTGACAGCTACACACGTGATCAATCTGACTCCTACAGTTGCTCTTAATGGAGATGTTCCAGATGCAGTTTGGAAAGGTAAAAGTTCATCATATGATCATTTAAGAGTCTTTGGTTGCAAGGCCTATGTTCATGTTCCAAAAGATGAGAGATCAAAGCTTGATGTGAAAAGCAAACCGTGCATCTTTTTGGGCTATGGTCAAGATGAGTTTGGCTATAGATTGTATGATCCAGCTACAAAGAAGCTCTTAAGGAGTCGTGATGTTGTGTTTATGGAAAATCAGACAATTGAAGATTTGAAGAAATCTGACTCTCATGCTCAAGATGACTTTGTAGATGTTGAGCCAGTTCCTATAACACGATCGCCAGCTGGAGATGATACAGAAGAACAGGATATGCAACAAGATCAGGCAGATGATGATCATGGTGATGGTGCACAACACTCTATGGGTGGTGACCATGATTATTTTGATCATGCTCAACAGGTTCCTCTCAGGAGATCTACAAGAGATAGACAACAGTCTACTAGATATTCACCTAGTGAATATGTCCTTTTGACTGATGAAGGAGAACCTGAATGCTTCAATGAAGCAATTGAGAGTGTGGATAAAGAGCATTGGTTGCATGCTATGAAAGATGAGATGAAGTCTCTTTATGATAATGATACATTTGAGTTGGTGAAATTACCAAAAGGAAAAAGAGCCCTGAAAAATAAGTGGGTTTACAGGCTGAAGCAAGAACAAGGTTCTTTGACACCAAAGTATAAAGCAAGGTTGGTGGTTAAAGGCTTCGAGCAGAGAAAAGGAATTGATTTTGATGAAATCTTTTCTCCAGTAGTTAAATTGTCTTCTATTCGATCTGTGTTAGCGATGGCTGCAAGTCTTGACTTGGAGATCGAACAAATGGATGTGAAGACAGCATTTCTTCATGGTGATTTAGATGAAGATATCTATATGGAGCAACCTGAGGGATTTCAAGTGCAGGGCAAAGAAGATTATGTCTGCAAATTGAAAAAGAGCTTGTATGGTTTGAAACAAGCTCCTCGACAATGGTACAAGAAGTTTGAGTCAGTGATGCAACAGCATGGTTATCGAAAGCTCAATTCTGATCATTGTGTATTTGTGCAGAGGTATTCTGAAAATGATTTCATTATCTTGCTGCTCTATGTTGACGACATGTTAATTGTTGGTCAGAGTATTTCAAGAATTAGGGAGCTGAAGCAAGAGTTGAGCAAGTGTTTTTCTATGAAAGATTTGGGAGCTGCAAATCAAATTCTTGGCATAAGAATTTTGAGGGATAGAAAAGTTGGTAAACTTTGGCTATCTCAGGAGAATTATATTCAGAAGGTGCTTCAAAGGTTTCATATGGAAAATGCTAAGCCTGTTAGTACTCCATTGGCAACACACATGAAATTGAGTGTTTCTCAATGTCCTTCCACTGAAGAAGAGAAGAAAGATATGGAAAATGTTCCTTATTCATCAGCAGTTGGAAGTTTGATGTATGCAATGGTATGTACAAGGCCTGATATAGCCCATGGTGTGAGCACTGTAAGTCGTTTTCTCTCAAATCCTGGAAGAGAACATTGGAAAGCTGTGAAGTGGATCTTGAGATATCTTCGTGGTACATCAGATTTGAAACTCTGTTTTGGAAGTGAAGATTTAGTTCTTCGTGGTTTCACTGATGCTGATATGGCGGGTGATATTGATACTCGCAAATCCACTTCAGGTTATGTGATTGTCTTTGCAGGGGGAGCAATCTCTTGGCAGTCTAGAAGGCAGAAATGTGTTGCATTGTCAACAACTGAAGCTGAATTTATTGCAGCTACTGAAGCGTGCAAGGAGCTGCTTTGGGTGAAGAAATTTCTCAAGGAGCTTGGCTATGCTCAAGAGAGGTACGCCTTACTTTGTGACAATCAAAGTGCTATCCATCTTAGTAAACATCCTAGCTTTCATTCAAAGTCTAAACACATTGATACGAGATATCATTGGTTGCGTGACGTGTTGGATGAGAAATCGATATACCTTGAGAAGGTGCATACAGATGATAATGGAGCTGATATGCTTACGAAATGTGTACCAAGATGGAAATTTGAATTTTGTTGCTCACTTGTCGGGATGACAAGTTCCTCCACATAGTCGGGAGGAGGGGGAGATTTGTTGGGGTCCTCCCAACTTAGTCAACAAAATAATTGTAAATTGGGCAATCTTCATTATTGGTGAGAGAGACTTGGGCAGCCTTCATTATTGAGAGGAGAGCTGTCAATTATTCCACACAACACAGCAGCCATAGAGAGAAAACAAGAGAAAGAAAAGAGAGCAAAACGCAGCAACAAAACCTCTCCGTCCAGTTTCTGATTTCCGGCCAATCGGCACACCAAACCTTGTCCGATCGGGTTGAAATTTTTACAGCAGGTGCGGGACATCTTGTTCTTGATTTTGTACGGTGGAAATCGAATTTCAACGGTTAGAAATTTTTGTATAATTTTCTGTTCGGGGCTGCAGTTTTGAGTTCTTATTTTCCGATTTGGTGTTCTTGGTGGAGTTGAGATTGTGGTGACTTTGTGTTGTTGTAAGGCCACATCTTTTGTTGTGATTTGAGCAGACTTTGGTGTAATCTCCTTTGGTGATAGTGGATTTGAGATAGGCTCAAGAGCCTCGTGGTTTTTACCTTTCGAATTGGAAGGGTTTTCCACGTAAATCCTTGTGTTCATTGTTTGCTTGTTTTTGTTAATGTTCCTGCGAAATTCTAACAACTTGGGAATTGTTTGTCCGCTGCAAATTTTGAACTTGTGAAGTGTTTGGAGAATTCCCAACAGATCCCTAATAGCTCCAAATTTGGTGGACATATATATAGATGGCATTGAAAACGAAAAGCATGATGAAATTGAAGACTTGAACGATTTCATATGTCGGCACATTGCCTCCAGAGCAAAGGTGAAATAATGAATAGTTAGAACATGTTTTGTTATTCTGTTTGCTTGCTTTACTTCACGAATCATAATTCAATTAAATGGTTCACTTTTCATCCTTCAACATTTCAGGAATCAACTTCAAATGAGATTATGGAGGAGGAAGAAGAAGAAGAAACAATATAAAATGGTGATTCATCTCTTGCTTGGTTGTTGACATTCTATATTCATTACTAGTACTTTTTTTTTCTCTACAATGAAAATTGGGAACACAACCAATTTCTATGAAATTTCTTTTATTACTTAATATCCATGAAATGATTAGCTCTATGATCAACAAATTCATTTTACTCTGTTTTTCTGTTTCCTAAGGACAACAGCTATTTACGTGTTCCACCAAAAATTTCCTTCTACATTTCAACTTATTTTTATGATCTGAAAAGTACTCAGAGTTGATTACTGACTTGGGATATACTCGAATATGTTTTATCCATGGGCCTCTACACCTAAAATGTGGAATTCTTTATGAACTATTTGTCCCTTCACATTCATTGCAGATTGCAGTGTAAGACTTTGTACTCTTTCTTGTATTCATAAACTAAATAATACTCTCCCCCTCACATTCTAACGTTCTGATTGACATTTTAATACAACTCATTGTTCAATTTTATGATTGAATATTATTTTAAGTAGCTCTTCAAAAAATACTATTTTAAGTTTATATTTGGAAAAAATAGTCAAGTTCGGTTTTGTTAGATTCGTCTAATCGTATAATTTTATAATTTAAATTTTACATAATTTTTACCAAAATATTAAAAAATAGATATAATAACTAATATAGGCCACCAGAATGAGGTCATTGCACTTTTGGGCCACAATATTTTGATTTAGGGAAATGGACCATTAAAAGGATTTCGAGCCCAAATTTAAGTTATTAGGTGGGAATTCGGACCGGAGTTGCCTAAAAGTGGAAATGACTCGTTTTGACGGCATATTATAGTTTTTTTCAATTATTTTTAATTTTATGTAATTAAAATAAATAATATTCATTCTGCGCCATTATTTATGTCATATTTTCTTTTTTTTTTCTTGTTCAACATTTTTATTTTATTTCTATTTTAAAAAATAATTAAATATTAATCACCAAACCTACCCATCAAATCACATTAATAAATAAATATATTAAACCTTCAATCACATTATATAAATATATTAAACCTTCAATCACATTATATAAATTATTAAACCTACCCAACATACAATTACATATCAGTAAATCACACATAAAAAAAAATAACGTTGTAAACTCATTGCAATCACATTATATAAATTATTAAGTTACATTTTTTAACACTAATGTATCCATGCATTTAATACTAATTATCCCTACATAAAGTACCGTATCCGAAATTATGGAATACTAATAATAAAACATGTTTATTTTTCTACTTTATAATTTACTTGAATTTGTATTTGCTTTACTTATTTCATAATATATTTGAACTAATATTTATTTTATTTCTTATGTTACTCCTTTCGTCCCATTAATAGTTTCTTAAAATTTTAGGCTATGTATGGGTAAGTATGTGATGGGGAAAAGGTGGATCAGCGTTGCTGGTCTGAATGTGAAAATCGCCATGGCTTTCTAATTGAAGCCTATTGTCGCTCTCTTACACCTGCCTTGCCTGCTAAAGTTTGTTGGTGCACTTGGACTTGCTTAATCATCAGCTTCCATCGACTCTCTATTTCAATAACTAGCACACCCGTCCGTGCAATGTGCGTGAAGTAATATTTATCTTTTTATTTTATTAAAAAATAACATAATATTTTAAGAATTCGAATATATTATTATATAAACTTAATTGGCTCATTTTTCGACTATACGTTATTGAGCAAAATTGTGACAAAAAATAACGATAAAAAATAAACCTCCCGATAAAGGTGTAAAGTAAAATATCTCTACACAAAATGTTCAGATTGCATGATAAATGTTCACCATGATTTACATGAGATAAACAAATTCAAAAAAATTAGTTTAGTTTTTTTGTATATAAATTTAAATAAAGTCCAATGTTTTTATTAAATTAAATTTATGAGAGTAAAATTGAAATAATTTTCATAATATATGAGGTTAAGCTTAATTTATTTACCCAAAGCCATAGTCGGAATTAATTTTAAAATATTTTTATTTAGTAGGTTAGGTTATGTTTTACATATCATAGCAAGATAAATTATATATTTAATATCGGCATTCATGGAATTAGGTTATAATATATATCATTTGGCATCATTATCTATCTTTTTTTAATATATAGATATGTATAATTTGAATAATTGGTGCATTTATTCAAAGTCAATTACAAAATAAAATAATAAAAATATGATAATTTAATAATTTTTTAACACAAACGGATCATAGATTTTTAGGCGTATAGAAATGAATCATAGTTGAAAAAACATTCAACATTAAAAAATATCGTTATATAAGGAAAAAAAATTAGGTTATATAATTGATACACAAATTATCTTATTAATAATTTATTAATTAAGTTATTTACTATAATAATTATATTATCGTAAACTTATTTTTTAAATTGTTCACTAAAAAAACTTAGTTTTTAAATTTATTTATATGATATACATAATATTGACATTAATCAAATTACGTTATAATATATATATCTTTTTAAACTTAAATATCATGCTAGAGTTGGAATCTTAATTTGGCCTTCGTACACTCTATTTTCATTCGTTTATTTTTCACTTTTTAATTAATGATGGAATATCATTTTATATTTGATTTTATGAATATATGTATGAATGATATTAATGGAAATAATTTAAAATTTCAAAGTATTATAGATTATAGAATTAGGGAGTATATATGATATGATTGAGTATGTTGAAATTAAATATTAGATTATATATATATTATAGATTTAGGGAGTATATATGATTGGGGTCCGGTTAAGGTGCGATTGCATCAAATCGCAGCACATCAAGGCGAAAATCTTGAGCGTCCAATTAAAATCCAAGGGTCGTAAATGCAAAAGGGTAAAGTTGTCCAGTTAAAATATGGAACAGTTTTATTAATTACGAAATTAACGGATTAGTACGTATCTTTAACGGATTTACTGCATATCTTAAACGGATTTGTATCCTAAAATATCTTACAACAGAAAAATTCACTAAAATATTACTGACACAAATTATATTAATTTGTATCATTATTTTCAGCGAGTTCTTTAAGCGACTTCACTATATTCTTTTCAGCGATACATCATATGTTTTTATTTTTAACGAAATTATTAATTCCGAATTAAAACATATTACTGACACAAATTATATTAATTTGTATCATTATTTTCAGCGATAGTACATTATACTTTTCAGCGATGGAATGTGCTTCATTTCATCGAGTGTGTACCATTATTTTCAGCGATGACTTGAAATTCCTTTCCCCGAGATGTGCAACTGTTTTCGTCAAGATACTACACTTTGCAGAGATGTTATATCTTTTCAGCGATGAACAACTATTCATTTAAGCGAGTTCACTATATACTTTTCAACGATACATTATATGTTTTTATTTTTAACGAAATTATTAATTCCAAATTAAAACATATTACTGACTCAAATTATATTAATTTATATCATTATTTCAGCGATAGTACGTTATACTTTTCAGCGATAGAATGTGCTTCATTTCATCGAGAGTGTACCATTATTTTCAGCTATGACTTGAAATTCCTTTCCCCGAAATGTGCAACTATTTTCGTCGAGATACTAATACACTTTGCAGAGATGTTATATCTTTTCAGCGATGTATACGTACTCTTTAAAGCGATGAATAGTAAACTCTTTAAGCGAGTTCACTATATTCTTTTCAGCGATACATCATATGTTTTTATTTTTAACGAAATTATTAATTTCTAATTAAAACATATTACTGACACAAATTATATTAATTTGTATCATTATTTTCAGAGATAGATAGTTATTCTTTTCAGCGATGAAATGTGCTTCATTTCATCGAGATTGTACCATTATTTTCAGCGATGACATGAAATTCCTTTCCCCGAGAAGTGCAACTATTTTCGTCAAGATACTAATATACTTTGAAGAGATGTTATAACTTTTCAGCGATGAACAACTATTCCTTTAAGCGAGTTCACTATATACTTTTCAGCGATACATCATAAAAACCATAATCACTGAAACAATTCATAACACTAAATCAGTTAAATCAGTTATAATTCCAACCGAACCATAATCATTCAAACCATAAAACAATTCAAACCATAAATCAAATTCCAAGCAAAACATTTCATTCAATCACAAAACCAGTCAAAGTCATAAAACATTCAACACCACCATTCAAAGTCATAAAACATCACAAAATCATTCAAAATCATTGAAACAAGTCACAAAAACATTACCAAATCAGTTCTAAAAAAACCATTCGAAACATATTAAACAGCAGGGGAAGACTCCTGAGGAGGCTGAAAGATGGCTTGATACATCACCCTAAGCCTATGAATCAGATCTTTCCACATATTTGTAAAAGCCTTTTTACGTTCATTCAACTTCCCTGGAGTATTTGCAAATGAGACTTTAACGCTGCGATAATGGTTCCACATTTCACGCAGCTGTGTGGGGTCAAATGAACGTCTGTTTACATCAGCACCATTAGATCTGTCTTCATTTTTGAGGACATCAATATGAATATCCAGAGCTTGGAAGTGGGGATACATGATGTTATAAGATTTTTCAGCAGCCTTAATACAAGGATACTCAGTTAAAAGTTTCAGAAGAAATTCCTGTGTTTCAACATATAAGAAAGATAGCTTATTAACATATAAGATGTAAATATAAGATGTCATAATCAGTACAAAACAATTCATAGCACTGAAACAACCCTAGAAACAACCATAATCAGTTCAAAACAATCACTAAAACAACCATAATCAGTACAAAAACAATTCATAGCACTAAAACAACCATAACCACTGAAACAATTCATAACCCTATAAACAACCATAATCAGTTCAAAACAAATAACTAAAACAATAATAATCAGTACAAAACAATTCATAGCACTAAAACAACCATAATCACTTAAACAACTTATAACCCTAGAACAACCATAATCAGTTCAAACAGTTCAAACATAATCACTGAAACAATTCGTAACCCTAGAACAACCATACTCAGTTCAAAACAGCATTAAAAACCATAAATCAGTTCAAAACAATTCCAACCAAAACCATTCTAACCATTAAAACCATAAAACAATTCAAAACATAAATCAAAGGTTCTTCAGCATACTCAGTTGTAATTTTCATAAGAAATACATGTGTTTCAACAAGAAGATCGATACTTCTTCGGCGCAAGCCCAACGTCTAACATTTTTTCTATTAAATCGTTCAGTACGCGCGCTTGATCACACGTCGGATGTGTATCCTGCAGATAATTCCCGAACATCTCCCAGCATTGTGTCAACAAACTGGAACTGGAACTCTCTCCCGTGCATCTTCTTTTGGACGACATTTCTGAGAAATGAAGGTGATTCCGATTAGGGTTTTGAGAAATTAGGGTTTACAAATGAAGTTTCGAGAAATGAATGTGATTCCATTTATAAGGGTCACAGTTTAAAAAAATTTCGAGGCCCATTTCATTTTATTTAGGCCCATTTCATTTAGGCCATTCCATAAAATGAAATATTTTTCTTTCCATCGCTGAAAACAACCTATCACCATCGCTTAAAATTCCCAATACATATCGCTGAAAAATTGATCGTGACGTCGCTGATAATCACATGTACAAACATTTGTCGCTTAAAAGAATGTATAAATATGAATTTTCAGAAAACTCAGAAAAAGAGAAACATATCACAACATAACTCAGAACTCAGAAACATACATAAAATCAAAATGACGATCTTTCACAATCGCTTAAAATGCTTCATGTCCATCACTGAAAACAATATTTAACCATCGCTTAAAATGCTTTATATACATCGCTGAAAAATTGATTGTTACGTCGCTGATAATCACATGTACCAACGTTTGTCGCTTAAATGAATGTATAGCATTTCACAAACTGTTTTCTCCTAACTGCTTTCTAGAAAAGGATTCTTTTGTTCATTTAGGCCAAACTGTTTATGTGCAAACCTCAAGTAATCTCTCACAAATTCTGGATTGGTGATCCTCACCAGCTTCAGTTCCCATGCTCCTTTGATCCGTTTGCAGATTAGACTTCTGAGTTTGTACTCATAATGCATGATCTTATTTTTATTTCCTGTGTTACAATACTCCAGGGCCTTCTGATCCATTTCCATGAGAAGTTCGAGATAAGAAGTTCTGTAACGCTCCATCATAGCGCCCACCATGTCTCTCTCCACGGCTTCCTTTAAATAAGACATATCTTGTGCCAGATCATATTTCATATACTCCTCTGCCTCAGCCTTGTTCATCAATCTGTACTGTCTTGCATTCTTTCTCAGCACGGGCCAGTTCTTATGCCTTATCTCATGTAGCACTTTTTTCCTTAGAATTCTGATGTGCTCAGGAAATTCAGGATCCACATCCACATCAGTTCCTTTTTCAGCTATCCCAACCTGACCGAATCGCTTCAAATCAGCAAAATAGAGAATAATACTCCATAATTTACAATGCCCATGTAAGAATAGAGAGATGTACATTTAAGCAATCACAAAAAGTGCAATATATTTAAGCGATTAAACAATAGATATTTAAGCGATGAAACAATGTACATTTAAGCGATCAAAAAGTGTACATTTCAGCAATCAAAACGTGTACATTTAAGTGATGTCATCCATCGCATAAAAAAAACAGTTCATTCATTCATCAAAAAATACTTCATTCATCATTGTTTCTTTTTCCGACCCTTTTTTGGCTTAGGTGGTGCTGGTTTCTTTACCTCAAATGACTGACTATGATGGGCAACCAAATGCATCTCTCTATTCACTTCTCCAAGCCCAAAATCTTTCTGTTGATTGACATCTGACAGCAATATTTGAGCGCAGACCTTGTCTTTTTGCCAGATTGTACCTTTTGTTCTTCATTTCTGCCAACATGTCATCCATAATCAATCCTTCCCAATAATCCATATATGACATGACAAAAACACCAAAGCTGTGCTGATCTTTCTGCTCTGCCAAAGGGGAGAAAAGCATACGATATGATGCAAACCATTTTTGAGATTTCATCAATGTATTTCCCAGCATCCTGAAGTTATACCATATCCTATTCAAAACTTTATAATCTGCTGTCCACCCACCTTCAGCATTCTTGCTGTTGAAGTAAAAAATTTTCTCTTCCTCATATCAACAGAAAAAGCAACCCAATGGTTTTTTCGACAATATGGGAAGAAGAACTGGAACATTGAGTAAACATATAATTAGAATCTAATAATGATCAACTATATAAATAAAATTATCAAAACAAAAATGTATCTTACATTCTCTGCATTCAACACCACATCAATCATTTTTTCAGGAAAAAACTTGAAATCTTTCAAGAATAAATCAACAAGTTCTGCACCATCTTTTAATGGTAAATTTGAATCCACCTCTGCCTCTGCAAATGTCTGTTTCAAAAGATACAACATTTCATGCATCAAAAAGAAGTTAAATATATATATGTATGTATATATCAGACTCACAGCAAATAATGATGAAAAACAATATTTCAGCATTGTTTTCCCGTTGGCTCTTTCGAATTCACGACGGTTGATCACTTTCGTATAACAGTTTATAACAATATCCGCAATATCACTATCAACCCTCAGTGTTTCAATGTCAAGCTTGGACAAGTTCATTTCTTTATCATCATAAACAATCATGTTTTTCGCTTCAACCTTTCATAGAATATTTGTAGTGATAGCCCAAACAGCCACATTCAACTCTTCTGGAGTACAAGTATATGACGCCTGAAATTCTGGATAGTGTTTAAATTGGGTATAAGTCATGTCCATGAATGTATACTTAGTGCATTTTCCTATAGGCTGGAGATTAATCATTGTCACTCTAGGAGGCTGAAACTTTTAACAATTTCGTCACACGAGTATTTTCTAAAATATCCCAAGTTAAATTTATTAAAAGAAAGAGTTATGATTCGTGGGAAAGGGGTTTAGGGATATATTACACTTTTTATTACTCATGTGAGAAACTTTTGATTTCAAACGACACTGTGGACCTCCCCGGCATGAAACTTTTGACAATCTCCTGCCTTGAAGATCCTTGCCATGAAACTTTTGACAAGTTCCCACTACATGAGTATTTTCTGAAAAGTCATAATCCTGGTTTTCAATTTTATTTAATGAAACCAATTTATGATGGCGGAGGTAGGATTAGGGATATATTATAGGTTGTCACGTTTTTATTACTCGTGTTAAGAAACTGTGCCCCCGAAAGCGCACGGTGTCAAAAATTGCAGTAATTTATAGTAAGACCGGATCGTTCACTGGAGGATGTGCGATAGAAGCAGGGCCCACGTCGTTTTACTAGATTTTCCACTCGTATTGCTCCAATTGGTTTGAAAAATGATTAACATCTACTGACTGAATTCAACTAAACTACATAAGCATTTAAATTTATTCTATAAAGCATATAAATTATATTCTAGAAGGTAGATAAAGTTATTCTAAGAATGCGGTAAACACTATATGCAAAAGCAATGAAAATTTACACTATGCTAGCTATGAAGCTGATTCACAGAATGGACAGAAGAGACAGGAAGAAGAGAATAAAAGTTGGACAAGAATTGGATAAGGCATAATTAAACTTCCATTTTTATACACAGATTTTTGCTTGGGATAATCCTGTCAGATAGCTAATTCTCATGCTCTCAGTACTGCGTTCCCTTTAACAGACAGGTACTTACAGTATGAGTTTACATGTTCTTAAGACCGCAAATTCTAAGATACCACAGATTTGTAACTGCCCCGGCTAGGGTATGTTATTTCATCTGTGGTGGATAAGCAACACCTGACAGATCGTTAGTTGAAATGCCAAGTACCGCTACCATTCTCCCATGTCACACCCAAAGATTCTAATCAAGCCTGAACTATCCCTTAACTATCAATCCAAGTAGCAGTTACGCAACTCTCAATACAACCGAGTGACCTCTAACGAAAGCATTTAAAAGAAAGCGGTAAAGAAAGCATTTAAAATCCTATCACTCGGAGGTTTTGAAGGTCTGACCCTGGTAGTAAAAGACAGCTCCCCATCAGAATGACGGAGTATGGATCAAGAATTCCCGGCTCTCGGTGAACCGCTCGTGTGTTCACTTCCTTCCGGGTGGTTGTGAGATACAAACTAATGAAACAAACTAATAATTTAGTTCATTCCGGATGCACTCACTCAGGACTCAAAAACAAGCTTTGGCAGAAGAGGATAGCAGTTGAAAGAATACTCAACCCTATCTTAAAAATAACCAAGGCCTGGGTGTTGTTCCTCTAAGATTATTTACTGCACTGTATTTGAATCCAAGTGGACCCCATCTCGGTGTAATAATTAATCTCGGATTCCCAACAATCAGCAATTTTGGAAAATAATGAGTTTGAAAACCATTCCCTAAACAGGTACTAGACTCTCAATTAAAACACAGATCCTTTCAGTCTAGATGAGACCTAATCGCTGACTCTGCTTCTAATCTCCCAAAATCAACCCTTGACAGAATGTGAACTAGTCATAACTGAGGAATTTATCCCTTACTCGGATCCGGGTTTTATAAATGAATTTTTGTTGGAAATTTAGTATGCCATATTTGTTTAAATCTAGACTTCTAATGTCCAAGGGAAGGATCCCAAAATATTATAGACCACAATAGTACATAATATTATCATGCATAAAGATATATGGAAATGTAAAATTAATTGACCCAAAATATAGAGGCGGGTCTAGACAGAGAGTGAAACACAAATATGAAGTGGTCAGAGGACCAAAGTAATGGCAGAATAATCGGGTGGACTGTAAACATCTACTGTCCAATTTCCTAATTACTTGGATGAAGGGAATTTAGACAGGTGAAACCCTAAAATGGCAGTGTCGCTACCAGTTGGGCCCCTACTGTCTATGAATTCAGATAAAAACCTACATGCTTCCTTTCTGCAATACTTATCAGCTAATGTTGACAGACATTAGCAGAGTTATACTACAGGTTGGAATTTGGGTTTGGAAATTAAGATAAATAAAATAAAACTGTATCTGGATAGGAATCAGCTGAGCAGCTATTATAATCCCGGATGGATGAACCGCCAAGGCTTTCACCGACTGCTATCCAGACCATGCAAAATAACATTTAGTAATTAATACCCAGAATACGAACTAGTCTATCCGTGAGGGAATACCCGCCAACATTAGTCTGGTGTATTCTTTACTAATTGTTACACACAATACACAAAGGACAAAAGGAAATAAAATAAAATAAAATAAAATAAAATAAAATAAAGAGAAGAACTTGCATGAGAGACATTAGTTTCTCATGCAAGGGTATGGAAAATTCCATAATTGATAGCTTAAATAATCTCTCCTACCATAATTAATTACAGTCCGGATTATCTGTTTAAGGTATCACGATTTTGTTTATAGAAGAATATTTTAATGGATATTGAACAAGGCTCCTTTAATCCAGATGATTATTGATCTCAATTATTGCTAATATTGACCTTTAATTACTGGCTTAAGGGTTCAATCAATTAATTGTGAAGATGGAGAATGGAAAATTTTGCATAAAGATGCTAATTACGACGCTAAGCAGATATTACGACGCTATCCTAGGATAGCGTCGTGAGGTTAGCGTCGTCATGGGTTGGTGAAAGAGATGTGAAATTTTTGGGATTAAAGGGGTGTGTACGACGCTATACACTAAATTACGGCGCTATACTAGGATAGCGTCGTAGGTGGTTTGAGAAATTGGGGAAGACAGACATTTTTGGAAAAAGGAGAGATGCTACGGCGCTAGACATTAAATGACGACGCTATCCTAGGATAGCGTCGTGAGGATAGCGCCGTAGGTTAAGTGTTTAGAAATGTTTGTGAAATGGGGGAGTACGACGCTAAACATTAAATGTCGACACTATCCGAGGATAGCGTCGTAAGCTTAGCGTCGTAGGTGGGTATTGTGAGGATGAAAATGTTTTGGGGACCTACGACTCAAAACAGAAGTTACGACGCTATCTGAGGATAGCGTCGTTGGTTTAGCGCCGTAGGGCAAATTTTGTTTAAGTCTGGACAACTACGGCGCTAAACCTCACCTACTACGCTATCCAAGGATAGCGCCGTAGGGCGGTTAGCGTCGTAGCTAACCCAGAAAAATGTTGTTGTTCGGGTGATGCAATCTCTGCGATTGCAAATCCTATTTTCAAGTTCATGGTTCACAAATGCATGATAATAAAGGCCAAATAATAAACAGTGAATGAAAAATGCAAAAGAGATGTAAAACAGTAAGAAATGAACATGCTATGCTACACACTTATGAACCACAAACCCAAGTGAGGGTTTTCAACCAACAAATCATGCATGAATCCCAAAATAAGAGAAAGCAGCACAAAAACCCACACAAAACAGAAAACTAAAATGATCAAATGGTCATGAAACCAAGATTAAAGCAATAAATCCATGGACCCATGTCCATTTCATGATTTTGGGATTCTTTTAATGATTAAATTCCCATTTTATAAGAAATGGTTTGATAATACCCATCATTTGGGTATTTCAAACCTAAATGAAAGTTTAACAAAGCTGGAAATGATATAAACAGTGGCTAGCTAAGGTTTAGAAGCAAAAACTAATACTAATCTATACTAACATTAAACTAAAGAAACTAAAACAGTGCATAAATGTAAATAATACAAAAAAATAAACTAACTACCTAACTAACCTACACACCCCAAGAACAGCAGTTGTCTCCAAGTTTGAGAATATTATGAAGTGACTGATCATTGGAGTCAACTGGTCCTTATATAGGTGGGAAACCCTAGGCCCATGGGCCCCCAGGCCTTGAAATTTGAATTCTGGCAAGGCTTACGACGCTATAGATGGGTACGGCGCTATCCTGCTACGGCGCTATAGGTCTAGCGTCGTAGTCTTCCACTTCGAAAACTCTCTCTGTCTCTCAGTGAACAGCCTACGGCGCTATCCATGCTTTTACGGCGCTATACTCGAATACGGCGCTATCCATGCTTAGCGCCGTCCACCCTTCTTCAAACTGTCAGCTTCAGTTTCCTCCTACGGCGCTAGACCAAGCTACGACGCTATACATGCTTAGCGTCGTAGTTGTGTCTAGCGTCGTAGTATCCTGTAAAATTTAACTTTTTGTGGGTTTTTATTTCTTTTCCCATCTTTTCATTTCCTTTTTCTTGTCTTTTCTTTTTCTCATGTTTTTGGATTTTTCTAACATAAATACGTAATAAAATTACATATTTATGCATTTTTCATACCAGCTCAATATTTTTACAGTTATGCATAAATCAGTCCAATTCAACTGCTTTCTTATTTAATATAAGACCGGAATGCGATCAAATGCCCGTTTCAGACACGGAAATGGATTTAAAATAATGGTCATTTCTGGCCATTATCAACATCCTCACATTTAATACTGATCGTCCCCGAGCAGTCAGAGTCAATGTTCTAAAGAACACGGGCTCTGCATATTCAATTCATTTTTGTGGCTTCATAAATCATATTCTTTTTGGATTGGGATAAGACAATCAAAAGCTTCAAGTATTAAATTCCCTTGATTGCAGTGTTTAATGAAATGATACTTGCTCACTACATCGGGCCTACAAATCAAGCATTATTGTCAATCCTTCATGAACATCATGTTTGAAATATGCAAAGATTAAGAGTGAGAATTAAGGTATGACACAAATATAATTAATGAAACAGAGCCTCACATATAAGAGAATCGGAAAATTCACTCACTCTCAAATGGGGTTTAATCATTGAACGCTCAAAATCAGATTCAATTAAATTATCCCATAAGCTTGCAATCAGACCAACTCGCCACCGGCTCATTTCTTCATATCGAGATCTCGAGGTCTTGTTTAAGGGTTATAATGGGGCATACGGTTGTAACATTTGGTGGGAAAGGAAAATTATTGGGCTAAGAAGTGGCTAGAATTAATTCCATCATAACTTGGCATTTTTATTTAAAACTTATGATCATCAGTATTTCTTTCTTTCTTTTGCTTTTCTTTTTCTATTGCATGACATTAGACTTAGTCTAATTTGCTTTGTCATTTGCAATTTATTGATGTTGAATAAAGTTCAACTGTTTTTCTTCTTTTCTTTTCTTTTTTTTTTCTTTTTTTTTTAGCTTACCGATTAATACACTTTTGATGATCATAAGTTTAATGCCTTTTGATAGAATTTATACTTGCACACTTGGGTTTGATTTCTTGGTCTTTTTGTAGGCTAGGAAAAGTATAGAGGGCTTCAAAGAAAAATTAGGCTTATAGGCTCAAAGTGGTTAATCATAAAGGGAGAATATTTTTGGGTTTGGAATTCAAACGAAGGCCAAAAATTTGGTTTTCTAGGTGCCTCGATCATATACTCTATTTTTGGAATATGGCATGGTCTTGAATCGGTCCCAATCGCAAGTTCTAGTTTCCTTTAATCAAAAAGATTCACACATCAAAGAGAATAAATGAGTGAAAGTAACTCATGGCTCGAATCTCACAAGGTTGAGTTGATTCATGTCATACAATATTCTAAAATTTAATCAAAGTTTAATTCTAACAATTTATTCAATCAAAACTTCTAACGTGCAGATTTATTACCCAGTAAGCTGATCGCATCATTAGATTTTTATAGCTCAAAACCTTAGGAATTCATGTCATACATGTTCTCAATTATATTATCCCAATTTAAAAGTTTGAAAATTTAGTCACAAGCCTGAATTCAACATGTGAATTTAGAGCAGGTTTATGCATACTTTTTCTGGTTATTAAATTTAAAGCAGTAAAAGAGGCACTGTTAACATACAAAGTATGTCAACAACATATTTTTGGCCTGACAGTCACTTATTCATCTCGGACTGTCAGACATCTTTTCAAGAAGAAAACAAATAGAAATTGTTCGCGGATCTCAAAGCTTGAGTTCCATTCGTGGAAAGCAATAAATTACATCAGTTATAAGAGATTCTTATGCAGTTAGTACGAACTTGCATACAAAAGAAGAAATCCCTTATATGATGCCTACACTAAAGCTTAAAAAGAAATAGAGCATACTAGGATTCATTCCTCCTCCCTTCTTCTCTCTCAGAACATGTACCTGCTCCAGTGGACGAAACTTGTCAGATCACATCGCAGACACCAGCCATTGTGGTCTCTCAGGGGTTCATGCATCCTTGTGCAGTAGACCCGGGGTGGTTGGTTCACGAATAGGTAGGGAGTGTTTGGATCGTCCGCCATCCATGTGAGAGTGTTGGTGGACGTGTAGTCCAGGAGCGATCGATCGGTCACCATTCTCTCTATCATTCTGATCCCCTGATTGACCTGGCCTTCATCTAGCTTGCTCATAAGCATCTGTCCACGGGTGAAGATTGACGCTTTGTGATTGTCCTCGATGCCTGGCCGCAGCAGTTCGCAGGCTTGTTCCTCATCCCCTTCTGCGAATGCTAGGAGTGCTAGAATGATTTGAAGATTAAAGTTTCCCGCCTCCATGCATGTGTGCAGAAGTCTCTCCTTCTGCCACCGAATTCTCTCTTGCCACTGCCTCACCTTAGAAGTGTCCAAGTCGCATCGCTTGTACACGATGGCGAGGTTCCCTGCGTCTCTGAGCTTTTTACATGTCTCCTGTGCAGTGAATACTTCCCTGATTTCATCCTCTCCTATTCGGGAGAGGATTTCACCTAGGAGCTCTAGTGGCAGGTCCAGCAGCTGGGTTCCTTCGGGTGCAGGATCTGGGATAAGACGGTTGCCCCTGAAAAGATAAGAAGTGATGAATCCAATTTTTATAATTTCCTCAGAAATTATTCAAGTTTAGAAACCAACATCCTCACATTTAGAGTTTTGCTCTAAATGTGAGATTCTTAAGTTTCTGACTTGAATTTTAATTTAAAGCATGGGTAAATGAAGAGATAGGGGTCATTGGCCCCCTGTATATTTTTAATGGGCCATTGGGCCCAAAAGTTTGATTTTTCAATGTTATTAAACAAGTTCGAGAAACTTGCTGAAAATGGAATGAGATGGATGGATGGGGTGAAATGCTCAAATTTTGGAGTGTGCAATGGAGGTGTGGCGGAATGGATCTGATGTTCCCGGACTGCTTTGACTGTCTTTGGTCAGTTTAAAACATCCAGAAATCTTGCAAACACTATTTTTAATTTAAAAAGGGTTGACTTGTTCTATTTAAGGAAAGTGGGATGTGAGTGGTCCCATTTGAATTTTTTTGAAAAGGATAGCAGTTGGGTGACAAAAATACTGCTATTTACTCACACTACAGTTCCATTGGGAACAACAAGAACACAAGCCAATTAAACCTACCAACTATTTTTGTCTTTTTGCAAGAGGTCACTTTTATTAAAAAGTGGAAGTCTCCCATTGGGTGTTTGTACTATGTTTCCATAAACAAACAAACATTTATTCCCACATGATTGTAACATGTGGAAACAAATATGCCAAAACGATCTTTCCACTTTAATGTTCCAAGACAAAACTGCAGAACCATCTGTTTCAAGATCAAAAACAAGGTTTGAATAAGAACTTCAAGCATTCAACCTTACTTTGTCAAAAACTTAAGAGTAGAAAAACCAATAATATCATGGTGCTCAAAATGGCACCCTAACATTCATCAGTTCATTCTTTTCCAGTTTTAACTTTAAAATTTTCAAACCCTTAACAGTTTCAAAACAAGCTCTCAAACAGGTTTTTAAGGGTTTCAAAAAGGTTTCAAAAGGGCTCCTTAAAACCGAGAGCATCATTAACCCAAAACAGAAAACAAAGACACACACAAACCACATTATGCCATTTTCAACCAAAAGGTAAGAAAAAGAAACCAAAGAGTCCGCTAGAGGCCATGAACAGGGAAGGGAAATGGGTTTTTTTTTTTTTCTTTTTTTACCCTGCCCTCCGTGGTTCAGGTCTGGGTAGAGGTCCCAAGTTTGGAAGGATTCTCAGAAACCTGTCCATGGTGTCCCCTTAGATTTGTGGAAAAAAATGTTGTTACGAGAACTCTGCGTTCTTCGTAGGTGTATTTGGGAGTGGATTTTTGGGAATGGGAGTGCGAAAGTGTCGAAGTGTGGGAATGAAGAAGGAGAAGGTCGGGGTATTTATAGGTGAGGAAAAAGGGTTTTACAACGCTATACTTAGCCACGGTGGAGAGATAAGGGAGTACTACGGCGCTGTGCCTTTAGTACGGCGCTATCCAAGGATAGCGTCGTTCTAAGGGATTGCGTCGTAGGTAGATTAAAAAGAGGGGGAAGTGCCCTACGGCGCTATCCCATTACTACGGCGCTAACCTAGGTTAGCGTCGTAGGTGAGGATAGCGTCGTAATCGAATGCGATATTCAACTGCACTTGCAATTTTGAAATTTTTCAAAATTTCAGGCGGACTGGGCCCGAGTAGATGAAATTGGGCCTCAGTTGGTTTTATTTGTTTTGGACTTAGGAGATTTGAGTCCAAGACATTTTTGTGTTATAAATGGGCTATCTTAATTAAAAATTAAACTAGCATAAAATAGGTTGGACTAATTCCATTTGTTTGCAAAAATTATTTCGGATTTTAAATTGCTTTAATTTCCGAAATCATTTTCTTAAATTCATGGACTTAATCCAACCGGGAACCTGGTTTTCTTCTTTATTTTCTGCTCCTTCTTTTTGGTGGTTTGGGTATTTCTGCAAGACAGATAAATAAATCATTTTAGATTTTCTCCAAAGCTCAACATCCTCACATTTAGAGTATTAGTACTCTAAATGTTTAATTGATTTTTGGACATTCTTTGATAAAATAACACACATATATAATATGTATAGTGAAATGAAAAATTTTTATGATTTTAATGCTGTTTCTTTTTGAGAGTAAGCCGGGTCTGCCATTGTTTGGCTCTCTTTTTCTGGATCGAACTGTCCGATGTACTCTTTCAGTCGATGTCCATTCACCACTATATTGCCCTTGTCAGTTCGGATCCTGACGGCTCCATTTTCGAACACTTCTAACACTTCATGTGGTCCTTCCCATCTGGATTTAAGCTTTCCAGGGAACAGCTTCAACCTAGAATTGAACAATAATACATTTTGACCAACATAAAAATGTTTATGCTTAATCCGGCGATCGTGTAACTTCTGGGTCCGCTCCTTGTAAATTCGAGAGCTTTCATAAGCTTGTGCTCGTATTTCCTCAATTTCATTGAGGTCCAACTTGCGTTTGCTCTGAGCAACTTTCGGATCGAAGTTGAGCGTTTTAACGGCCCAGTAAGCTTTATGCTCTAACTCTACGGGCAAATGACAGGCTTTTCCAAAGACGAGCCTGTATGGAGACATCCCAATGGGAGTCTTAAATGCCGTGCGGTATGCCCATAGAGCGTCATTGAGCTTACGTGCCCAATCCTTACGGGTTATCCCAACTGTGGCTTCGAATATATGTTTGATTTCGCGATTGGATACTTCGACTTGACCACTAGTCTGGGGATGATAAGGCGTGCCTATCTTATGGAGGATTCCATTTTTACTCATCAAAGTTTCGATGGCTTTATTAATAAAGTGTGTTCCTCCATCAGATATCACCACCCTAGGTATGCCAAATCGACTGAAAATGTTGTTCTTGAGGAACTTGATGACTTGGCTACCATCATTGGTCGGTAATGCGACAGCCTCGACCCATTTGGACACGTAATCGACAGCTACCAAGATGTAGTAGTTTCCACCAGATGGTGGGAACGGTCCCATGAAGTCAATGCCCCATACATCGAAGATCTCAAGTGTGAGAATCCCCTTTTGAGGTATCTCATCCCTCTTGGAGATGTTTCCTAATCTTTAGCATTTGTCGCAACCTTTCACAAATGTCCTGCAATTCTCATAGATGTGAGGCCAATAAAATCCACATTCGAGGACCTTGTGGGCCGTTCGAGCGGGACCATGGTGACCTCCATATTCTGATTCATGGCATTTTCTGACAATTTGATAGGCTTCATGCTCGGTCACACATCGCCTGATTATTGAATCGGCGCAGTGTTTGAAGAGATAAGGTTCTTCCCAGAAGTAATTTAATACATCTCGGTTGAACTTATTCTTCTGATGATAGTTCGAAAACTGTGGGGTTATTCCGCACGCCAAGAAGTTAGCGATGTCGGAAAACCATGGGCAAGCTTGATCGTGCAAGTGTAAAGCGAACAACTGTTCGTCCGGGAACTCTTCGTTAACGGCTTTTTCCTTTTTATCATTTTCTAATCGAGATAAGTGGTCAGCAACACCATTATCTCGACCTCGCCTATCTTTTATTATGATGTCGAATTCTTGCAACAGAAGTACCCACCTGATTAATCGAGGTTTGGCATCTTGTTTGCTAAACAAGTATCTCAATGCTGTATGATCGGTGTACACTATGGTCTTCGTACCTATCAGATACTGTCTGAACTTGTCAAACGCGAAGACTACAGCATACATTTCTTTCTCCGTTGTGGTGTAGTTAACTTGGGCCTCATTCAGGGCATGACTTGCGTAATGAATTACGCAGTGTCTCCCATCCTTATGTTGCCCGAGTACTGCACCTACGGCGAGATCACTAGCATCGCACATTACCTCGAAAGGTATTGACCAATCGGGTGGTTGCACTATCGGTGCAAAAACCAACATCTTCTTGAGCGTGTCAAAGGCTTGGACACACGCTTCATTTATTAAGAAAGAATTTTCTTTACAAAGCAGATTAGTGAGCGGCTTGGCAATTTTAGAGAAATCCTTAATGAATCTCCGGTAAAAACCGGCATGCCCTAAGAAGCTCCTAACTGATTTTATTGAGTTGGGGAGAGGGAGATTGGAAATGACAGAAACTTTGGCTGGATCAACCTCGATGCCTGCACGAGAAATGCGATGACCTAACACTATGCCCTCAGTGACCATAAAATGGCACTTTTCCCAATTTAAAACCAGGTTAGTGTCCTCACATCTCTTTAAAATCTTAGCAAGATTAGTCAAACATTCATCGAACGTATCTCCATATACAGAGAAGTCATCTATGAAGACCTCAATGCATTTTTCGATAAATTCAGAGAATATAGACATCATGCATCTTTGAAAAGTAGCTGGTGCATTGCATAATCCAAAAGGCATGCGCCTATAGGCAAAAGTGCCATAGGGGCATGTAAAGGTAGTTTTTTCGTGATCTTCACTGGCGATCACTATTGGATTGTATCCAGAATAACCATCTAAAAAACAATAAAACTCTCTTCCCACCAACCGTTCCAACATTTGATCGATAAATGTAAAGGAAAATGGTCCTTGCGAGTTGCCTCGTTCAACTTCCGGTAGTCTATGCAGACTCTCCATCCGGTGACTGTGCGCGTGGCAATTTCCTCCCCTTGTTCATTCTGCGTGATGCACATCCCACCCCGCTTCGGAACAACCTGCACAGGACTGATCCATTTGCTATCAGAAATCGGGTATATAATACCGGCGTCTAACAGCTTGATCACTTCCTTTCTTACCACTTCTTGCATGGGTGGGTTCAATCTTCGTTGGGGCTGGCGTGAAGGCTTGAAATTCTCCTCCATTAAAATCCTGTGCATACAAACAGAAGGGCTTATTCCTTTGATATCAGAAATGGTCCAACCGATTGCACGCACATAATTTTTAAGCACTCCCACCAGAGCCTTTTCTTGAGCTTGTGTCAACTTGGCTGACACAATTACCGGTAATTTTTTATGTTCTGCTAGAAACGCATACTTAAGATGTTCCGGTAAGATTTTTAGTTCAAGCTCTGGTGGGCATTCCACTGAAGGGAGTAATTTGCGAGAATTAGATGGGGGAAAATCAGTTTTACCTTTCGGATCCTGCATCAGTACAGGATCCGCCTCCTCTTGGTTGGCGTCCTCATAGAATTCGGTGCCGTCAAACTCCTCCAAATCCCCTGTCTCGGGATCGGCAAAGTGAACGGCTTTGCATCCTTTGTGCTCCATGCTAGCAGGTCTCAGTACCTGCTTTGATAGTTCATCCAGCATCATTTCATGATCAAATCCAGAGTCAAGCTCTCTCTCCTCACTCCTAACTATTACAGATTTTGATGAACAGAACCCGTCATCTGGGTATTTCTGTAATTGTGCCATGTCAAATGTAACTTCTTCCTCATCGACTCGCAGTGTTACTCGTCCAGCTTTTGCATCTATCAGTGCTCCGCCTATTGCAAGGAACGACCTCCCTAAGATCAATGGCATGTCTAGATCCTCCTCTATGTCTAGAATCACAAAATCAACTGGGAATAAGATATTCCCATTCTTCACTATGATGTCCTTGAGGATGCCGACAGGCTTCGTGATGGATCTGTCTGCTAATTGGAGTCTCATCTTGACTGGCTCGATATGTCCCAGCTTGACGCGTTGCACCATTGCCAAAGGTATAACATTGATGCTAGAACCAAGATCACAAAGGCCTTTTCCTGCTTTGATTTTCCCGATTTGAATCGGCAGCGTGCAACAGCCTGGATCTTCTTGCTTCTCAGGAAGCTTGCGCTGGATGATAGCACTGCATGTATTGTTAAGAACTACCAGTTCTTCCTGCTCAATTTTTCTTTTTCCTGAAACTAATTCTTTCAGAAATTTAGCGTATGCTGGCATTTCAGCTATCATTTCGATGAGAGGAATAGTTATTTCTACTTTTTGCAACCTTTTCAGAAATTTTTCAAATTTAAGGTCCTGTTCTTGATTTTTAAGTTGGGCCGGGTATGGCACCCTTGGCATGAACTTTTTATTATCAAATTGTTTTTGTGGTAAAGGGAAGGAAGTTGTACCTCCACCTGTACCCATATCTGTTTCAGTCGTTTCAGGTGCAGCATCAGTCTGCAGATTGGCTGTCTCCTTTTCGGCTTCCTTTTCATTCTCCTCAATGTCACTTTCCAGTTCATTTTCTTGTACCAGTTTCTCTTTGCCCTTGGGTCCCTCCAAAACTTTACCAGACTTCAGTGTGATGGCTTTACACTGAGGGTTCTTCTCAGCAGTGCTGGGTAGAGTTCCTTGGTCTCTTTTCTGCATTTCCTTGGCCATTTGTGTAACCTGCGTCTCCACATTCCGGGTAGAAGACTGCAACTGAGTGTTGATTTCCTTTTGGCTGGTAATGAAGTCAGTCATGAGGGTCTCTAATCTGGAAGGGGGTTTCTGCTGGTTTTGGTTCCAATTCTGGTTCTGACCTTGGTTTTGAACAAACTGATTCTGATTCTGCGGCTGATTCTGATTTGGGACAAACTGATTCTGTGGCTGCTGAAAGTTTTGGAAATTTTGGTTTTGAGGTGGCCTAGCTAGAATCTGAGGCTGAAAACTGGGGTTAAAATGCTGGGGCCTTGGTTGGTTGAACTGTTGGGGCTGGGTCAACAGGTGGGAATTCAAAGCGTTGTTGTTGGAATATGAAAGGTTCGGGTGCCGGTTTTGGAATCCACCTGCATAGTTACAGCTTTCATTCGCCACTTGCTGACAGGACTCAGTGGGATGCGGGCCTTGGCAAGTCCCGCAAACAGCCTCAGCATTTTGAGTCTGTGTAGAGCTCCCAGCTTCTTGATTCAAGGCCAAGACGGCCACTTGGTCTTTTAGTTTGTCCAGTTCAGATTTCCCTACTGTACCTACAACACATAAACCACGAGGCGGAGGGGGATCAACATCATCAGTTAGAACAGATCTATTTACACTCATTGCTTCAATCTTGCCCCAGGCCTGATCCATTGGTATGTATAGCAAATGTTGACCACCAGCAGCATCAAGCATGTATTTCCAGGATGGGGTCAAACCGCTGTAAAACTTCCTTAATTGCTCCCACTCATGGAAGCCATGTTGGGGGCACTTTCTGAGCAGGTTGAAGAACCGTTCCTTTGCGTCATACAGGGACTCATCTGGCTTCATCTTGAATTCCGCGATTTTGGAACGACATTCATCCACCTTGGATTCCGGAAAGTATTTTGCCAGGAAGTTTCGGATCACTTCCTCCCAGGTGGACTTCTGATTAATTGGCAGTGATTTATACCATGTTCGCGCTCCACTAGTCAAAGAGAAGGGAAATAATCTCAATCGAATAGTGTTAGCAGATACATTTTGATTCTTAATGGTGTCACATAGCTCTAAGAAAGTTTGCAAATGATCATGTGGGTCTTCATGACTTGCCCCAGCAAAATGATTGCTCTGAACGAGATTGATGAGTGCCGGTTTCAATTCGAAATTCCTGGCCAAAAAGGGAGCTTGTCCAGGAATGTTCAAATACGGTTCCAGAATGGGCTGCATATAGTCAGCTGCGGCTGCCTATTGATTGTTCCCTGGCCCTCCTTGGTATTGCTGTGGGTAAAAGTTCTGATTCGGATAGTAATTTCTGGGATCGTTGAAATCGTTAGGGTTAGGATGATTCTGGTTTTGGTTAAACTGGGGGTTTGGAAATTGAGGATTCTGAAAATTTTGGTTATTTGGATTATTCTGGTTAAGTGGGTTGTTTTGGAGGTTTTGGTGGTTTGGGTTGGGTGGAGGCACCTCGAAGGGTTGCTGCTCGAGATTTGGGGGGTTCTCACCTCCCTGAATGACCTGAGGGGGGAGATCCTCCAAGTTCTCATCATCAACGTCTTCTGGGTCCTCTTGGATGTTTTGGAGTGGTGGGTTAGGTGGAATGTTTGGGGGATTGCCATGGTTATCCGCCATGTCTGAGATGTCACTGCTTGTGCTTGGAGAGAGTAGAGCTTGCCTTTCCCGTTCCTTTCTTTGTCTAGCCTCCGCCCTCAGACGACGAGCTGTTTTTTCGATCTCTGCGTTGAACGGGATCTCGGCTGGGGTCTCCTTTCTCTTTTGCATAGAACAGAGGTCTTAGCTATGACAGTACCTGCACATTCCCCAGGTTAGAATTGGTTTCGGAGGTGAATATTTATATTTATATGTATAAGCTAACTAAGAGCAATGAGGAATGTAATTCTCTAATAAAACGGCGCTGCATCCTCCCCGGCAACGGCGCCATGAAACTTTTAACAATTTCGTCACACGAGTATTTTCTAAAATATCCCAAGTTAAATTTATTAAAAGAAAGAGTTATGATTCGTGGGAAAGGGGTTTAAGGATATATTACACTTTTTATTACTCATGTGAGAAACTTTTGATTTCAAACGGCACTGTGGACCTCCCCGGCATGAAACTTTTGACAATCTCCTGCCTTGAAGATCCTTGCCATGAAACTTTTGACAAGTTCCCACTACATGAGTATTTTCTGAAAAGTCATAATCCTGGTTTTCAATTTTATTTAATGAAACCAATTTATGATGGCGGAGTTAGGATTAGGGATATATTATAGGTTGTCACGTTTTTATTACTCGTGTTAAGAAACTGTGCCCCCGAAAGCGCACTGAAACTTTTGACGAATTTCATTAACACGAGTAATTTTCTGAAATATCAGGTGTGGATTTATTAAATGAAAAGGGTTATGATGTAGGGAAGGGTTTAAGGATATGTTATGATTCCCGCTTTTTATTACTCATGTGGGGTGTTTTAATCTCAAACGGCGCTGTGGTCCTTCCCGCCATGAAACTTTTGACAAATATCACGGTGCAACCGGGATTGACCTTCAGTCTGTCACCCTGAAAGTCCCTGGTATCTGCACCATGATGCTTCTCATAATTTCATGTCACGAAAGCGCCTGCCATGAAGCTTTTGAACATCTTCCCACTGTATGAGTATTTTCCCAAAATGTTATGTTTTTACTTACTCGTGTCAAGAAACTGTGCATCCCGAAAGCGCACGGAGTCAAAAATTGCAGTAATCTATAGTAAGTACCGGATCGTTCACTGGCGGATGTGCGATGGAAGCAGGGCCCACGTCGTTTACTAAGATTTTCCACTCGGTTACTCGTTTCAAGTTTTGCAAGGGTTTCTAACAACTACTTGACATAATTAAACCAGATCATGAAAGCAGTAAAAATTATTCTACAAAGCATGGTAAACTAGATCGAAGAAAGCAATTAAATCTATACTACGAAAGCATGTAAAACTGCGCTACACTATCTAGAAAGCAGATTTAAATATGACAGAAGGGACAGGGAGGAAATAACAAAGATTGGACAAGATTCAGATGAAACACAGTTAAACTTCCATTTTTATACACAGATCTTAGCTTGGGATAATCCTCTAGTTAGCTAACTCTCATGCTTTCTACGCCATGTTCCCTTCAACAGACAGGTACTTACGGTGAGAATTTACATGCTCTTAAGACCTCAATTTCTAAGATACCACAGACTCACAACTGCCCTCACATGGCCATGTTAAGGCGTATTATTCATCTGTGGTGGATAAGCAACACCTGACACATCATTAGTTGACATGCCAAGTACTCCTATCATTCCCCCATGTCACACCCTAAGTTTCAAATCAAGCCTCAAACCATTCCATAACTCTCAAACCTTTTAACAGATGGACAACCCCTAATTCTTCCGAGTGACCTCTATGAAAGCATTTAAAGGAAAGCAGTAAAGAAAGCTGTAAAGAAAGCATTTTAAATCTATCACTCGGAATCGTTAAAAACGTCTCTTTCCGTTAGTATAAAAGACCCCCTGGTCTTGGTGACCAGATGCAGATCAAGAACCCCCGAGATATCAATAAGCCACAGGGCTTACAACATCTGGGTAGTTATGAGATACAAACTAAATGAAACAAATTCATAGATGAATCTGTTCCGGATGTACTCACTCAAGACTCAATTCTAGACTTTGGCAGAAGAAGATAGTAGTCGAAGGAATACTCGACCCTACCTTAGAAATTCACCAAGGCCTATATGTTGTTCCTCTAGTATTATTTATCACATCTCATCTACACCCAAGTGGATATTGACTTAATGCGATATCTAATATCAGATTTCCAACACGCAGCAGTTTTGAGAAGCAAATGAATATTTGAAAATCATTCCCTAGACAGGTACTAAACTCTCAATTAAAACACAGATCCTTTCAGTCTAGATGAGACCTAATCGCTGACTCTGCTTCTAAGCTCTCAAAATCAACCCCCAGTGGAATATGAATTAGTCATAACTGTTGAATTTATCCCTTACTCAGATCCGGATTTTATAAAGGAGTTTTTGTTGGAAATTTATTATGCAACATCCGATTTATATCAAGACTTCTGTGTCCAAGGGGAAGGATCCCCAAGATAGCAATAAGACCAGAACATCTACATAATAGTATCATGCATACAAGTATATGAAAAGGAAAATACGGTACCCCAAAATATGAGGTGGGGTTAGACAGAATGCGATACACAAAGGTGGATTAGCCTGAGATGAGAAGAAATTGGCTAAAAAAATGCTAGAGATAGTTGGGGTTTTCCGGACTGCAAACATCTGCTGTCCGGTTCCCAATTTTTCCCAGATGACTGATTTTTGTCAGAAAGAATTCCAAACAACGGTGACCGCCGTCATTTAGTTTTCTTTTGTCCGTGAGTGGAAGAAAAACCCACATATTTCTTGCTGTAATACGTCTTAACTGATGTTGGTCGACATCAATTAATACTATTGCAACTTGAATTCAGGTTGAGAAATTAAGATAAGGAAAATTAAAACTGTATCTGATTAGGAATTGGCTGAGTGACTAATCGAAACTCTTAGTGAAGCGAACGCTCGCCGAAGCTTCCACCAACCACTAACCAGATCATGCAAAATAACAGATAATGATTGACACACAGAAGACGGGTTAGTCGATATCCCTGTGAAGGGACCTTTCACCAACATTAATCTGTGGTGTTTCTCATTATCCGTTCATACACACAATGAAAGAGAAAACACAAAAGTAAGAAATGGACACTTAATGGGTTGAAATGTGTAATGGATAAAGTTAGGTGAAATGGGCCTAGGCCCAATACACCCATGCAACTTACACACATCATGAAAGAAAATGTTTTTGGAGTTTTCAAAATAGAAGGGATAGTTCAATTCGAATTATTGGGTTAATTCGAATTGAGAATGAAGGATGAAGTATTACTTTACTCAATTAATCATTGCCAGAAATTGGAACATCATCTAATTCGAATTATTGACCAATTCGAATTAATTCGAATTGGACAACTCGAATTGGCGAAGTCCTTTTCTTGCTCAAATTGACTAAGGCATTTACCTCAACGGGAAGGTGAATTCGAATTGTCCAGCAATTCGAATTAATTCGAATTGGACAATTCGAATTGGTAAGAGATGGGAAATAAACTAAGGCATGAATGGGTGGTATGCTATACAATGTGGTTTCTCATGCCAATTCGAATTGTGTGAACCAATTCGAATTAATTCGAATTAGAGAATTCGAATTGGTTGGAAACCTCATGAAGAAATTTTTGGTTGTGCAATTCGAATTTCTTAGGCAATTCGAGATAATTCGAATTGCCTCAATTCGTATTACACATTTTCAAACACTAACAATTTTTGTTATCACAAGTATGGGTTAGGTGTACACTGTGCTTGTAATGATGGGTTTAGATTTACTAAATCCCTCATCTCACATCAATGTCACTTCACAGCCACCCTAGTGAGGTTTTCAAGAAATAAAGAAACACATGTCCAGTGGGTATTGGCAAGATTCAAACCCTATTTCTACAAACAAAGGATTCAAAGATCAAAGAACCTAAAACATCTAGTAAATCAAGAACTGCATGAATAAATGTAATACCCGGGATTTTATCGGCGTCCAAAGGAATAAAATTTATTTCTTAATCAATATCAAGGTTGAAATATCTCCGAGAAGAAGAAAATAATTTAGCACAATAAATTATTGCTCGGAAATGAGACGCCGATAGATTCAAAAATTCAAAATGGAATAAAGGAGGGAAAGGAAGCCCGAAGACATTCCATGAAATCGAGTCAAAAGAATTGGAATTAAATTCAAGAAAGAAAAGAATTTTAATTCCAGGAAACCGTGGAGTCGGAAATAATTTAATTAGATAAATTGTTGCATGGGAGTCAAAGGACGACGAATTAGAAGCCGACGAATCCAAACGCGACGAACTCCAGATTTCGAATACGGGATTAATTCGAGACGAGATAAATTTAAGATAAGAATTTGTAATCCGAGAATGACCCGAAAAATCGAGCCCGAAAACGTAAGAGCACAGAAGTCCGAAAGAGAGGAGAAAAGGCCCGACGGGATCGCACGGCCCAGTCCGAACGCACGGCCCAGACCAGGCCGCGCGCCCGCCGCGCGCCCTTTTGCCTAACACCGCGCCACCAGCGCGCCAGTGCAGCAGCAGCTGCCAACTTACCCGATTTCGGCGATTTCTTGCCAAAATTTACGACCCCGACTTTGGAAACTTGATTCCAGCCGAGGGAAAGGCAATAAGGCCGAGAATTGGCTGCTCCCTATCCAACTTTTCAGTCTCCAAACCCTTTTCTTCATCTTAAACTCTCCCAAAACCGAAAACACAAGTTCCTCACTTTCCGACGACCTTCCGACGACTTTCCGGCGACCGAATCCGACCGAGAAAGTGTTTAGATCAAGGACTTCAGGCTTTAGATTATTGGTAAGATGTAAATCAGGTCTTATATTCGTTTTAATACCATAGCCATCGTTCTAACTTACGGATTTTCATATGCAAACACAAATCGGAGCCAAAGGAAGAAGAAACCGACTTGAGGAGGTTCATTCGTGACATCCCGTGGATTCCGGACGACCCCGTGACCTCCTAGACATCATCCCCACTGTAAGTTAATACTTACTTGGTTTTGGGTGACTTAAAATGCAACCAAACATATGGATTTAATAACTCTAAAATCTGTCAACACGAAAAACCCTCAGCGCAACAATTTTGTGCGAATTTTTCGAACACATAAAACTGCTCAAACGGAAAAACTCAAAACATGAAAAATGTTCCTAAGACATAGATCTAGTTTGTGTAAAATTTTCATAATTTTTCGTTGTGTTTTGATACCCGAAAATGGCCTCCAACAGACCTGCCCTAAAAGTCGAACATGAAACTGTAACAGATTTGTAATCGGATCAAAACCCCTACTTCAAGAGTTCAAACCGAAAAACTCAAAACTAGACTTTTGATCCTAACACATTAAACTATGTTGTGTAAAAATTTCATCGATTTTCATCAACGTTTGCTACCCCAAAACGATCCGAACATAAACTGCTTTGTAAAATGTTTTCGAAAATCTGACAGTGTAGATGTCCGAACTTGATGAGCATGTTCCTATATTTTCTAGCCCGAATTGATCTTCACAATCTAAATAAAAGTTGTAGAAAATCATGTCTAGTATGTGCATATAAAATTTCAGAATTTTTGGAGTCCATTTGATGTGTCAAATTGTCGAGTTTTGAAGCTTTGTCAAAATCTGAAACCTGACAGCATGCTACTTTGGTGAAAGACTTGATTTTTGGCTCGTTTCCTTAACCCGGATCGAGAAACTTAAAACATGAAACTTGTTCGTCTCCATGTTTTCGAGTTACTGGTGAAATTTCACAATTTTTGGACTTAAAATGAATTTTTAAATAATTATGGAGTAAGACAGCGACTTGTATAAGTTATATTTTGAGAAACATGTGAAACTTGCGAAATGTGTTCTTACCTTGCGGGTTTGATTCCCCAAGGGCGATTGTATGTTTACCTGCGGGTTCGATTCCCCAGGATGTGTGTTGATTCCTACGGGTTCAATTCCCTAGGATGTATTTGAGTTCTTGCGGGTTCGATTCCCCAAGGGCGATTGTTTGTTTTCCTGCGGGTTCGATTCCCCAGGATGTGTGTTGATTCCTACGGGTTCAATTCCCTAGGATGTATTTGAGTTCTTGCGGGTTCGATTCCCCAAGGGCGATTGTTTGTTTTCCTGCGGGTTCGATTCCCTAGGACGTGTGTTGATCCTACGGGTTTGATTCCCTAGGATGCGTTTAAATGCTTGCGGGTCCATTTTCCTGAGAACATATTGTACTAGATCATATCGAACGGAAGTGAAAGAGTGAAATCCTTGAAATACCAAATCCTGAAATCATGAGAGAATTAAGAGAATTGACTATTTTCTTTGTTTTAAATTATGCCATTTAATTATTAGTGGATGATTTACTTAAATCGTGTATTACCTACAAGCATGTCTTTATTAAATTTAATTAAAGGCTTTGAAACCCCTAAATCATGCTAGGTGTTAACTTACTCAGCACGTTTTGCTGACCCAAACCATTTCATTCTTTTTCCTACAGAGCATATGGATTATACTGAGCACGTACATGCATGGGAATTTTTGGGAATACTTTATCTTAAATTTGCATTGGACTATCGTATGAACGGGCCTGTTTAACCCGTGTTTTGGCCATGTCGGCCCTTATATTTAAATTTCCGCTGCAACTTATTATTTTAATCATGTATGGATGATATTACATTATTATTTTTAAGTAATTCCGGACTTGCTTTTAAAACTTTTTCCAACACTTATAGCCTTGCATCTCTTTAGCAAGCTCGGAGAAACCGTGTCTTGCTAGGGAGGTGCGGCGGTGACACCTCGGCCTGGGTTATCAAATCCGGGGTGTTACAATAAAGCTAAGAACACCTATGTTATCTAAGGCAGCAAAAAATAAAAATCAAGGCAGGAAAAATAAGGCATGAAGGTAAATCCTAACAAACCTTAAAAACATCTAAAACCTAAAAACACTTATTTGAAGTTCTAAGGCACAAAATCAAGCTAACAGCCCACCAAACATGCATTTATTAAGTTTGAATGTCAACTAGGACATAATAAATGTAGCCTAGTTGAAACAAACAAACATGCTAAGCATTTATTTCTAAAGAAAACATTAAAGAGTGCCAAAACACATGAATAACACCATTTCTGGAAATTTTCTTGTATTGGCACTTTGAAAGCAAAATAAAGAACCCAAAACCATCATTAGCTTGAAGGTAGGGTTTATTCTAACTAGAACACATGTAAAAATTCTGGAAATGGCTACTCTAAGGGTTACACAAACTGCTTCTACACTAAACTAATATCAAAGCATCTAAAAATTACACTACTTGCAAGAAAAATAAACTAAACTAAACTAAACTACCTACCTAACCCTTAAGGGGTGTGGAACCTCCTGTTGTTCTTTTTGTCCCAGCTGCTTTTTGGTTAAAATTCTTCCTTTTTTTCTGTTGTGGAAGGTCTGCTTTTATAGACAAATTTCGAAACCCTAGGCCCACCAATGTTGTGCTCATGCTCCACAGCTTTTGATGAATTTTTGAGTGAAGTTCGAATTATCTCATCCAATTCGAATTAATTCGAATTGTGAGATTTCTTCCTTGAGCTGAAAATGTGGCCTTCAGTTGTCAATTCGAATTGTTGTGAAGAATTCGAATTGGTCTTTTCTCGAATTGGATGAGGGTTTCTTGGCTTCTTTGCATCTGTTGGCAATTCGAATTGTTTGTGCCAATTCGAATTAATTCGAATTGGACAATTCGAATTGCATCTTCTTCTTGCCTTTGGGTTTCTTCTCTCTTCATTCCCTAATTCGAATTAATTCGAATTTGAACAATTCGAATTAGGCTTCTGCATCCCTTCCAACACTTAACCATTTCTTTGTTCTCTTCAGCAATTCGAATTGTGTGCAATTCGAATTAATTCGAATTGCACAATTCGAATTGTGCTTCAACACTTGGCCAAATTTCAGTTGTGGGATTTTCAATCTTTTTCCCATCTTTTTGGATTTTTGTGGGCTATATTATTCTTTTGCCCATCTTTTCATTCCTTTTTCTTTTCTTTTTCCTTTTTTCATGTTTTTGGATTTTTCTAACACAAATACAATTTAAAATTGCATATTTTGTGTCTTTTTATTACCAGCTCGATGTTTTTACAAACTAGCATTAATCTGTTAAATTCAACTGCTTTCTTATTTAGAATAAGATGGAAACACGATCAAAATGTCCGTCTAAGACACGAAAATGGATTGGAAATAATGGTCAATTTTGGCCATTATCATGCACGGTGTCAAAAATTGCAGTAATTTATAGTAAGACCGGATCGTTCACTGGAGGATGTGCGATAGAAGCAGGGCCCACGTCGTTTTACTAGATTTTCCACTCGTATTGCTCCAATTGGTTTGAAAAATGAGTAACATCTACTGACTGAATTCAACTAAACTACATAAGCATTTAAATTTATTCTATAAAGCATATAAATTATATTCTAGAAGGTAGATAAAGTTATTCTAAGAATGCGGTAAACACTATCTGCAAAAGCAATGAAAATTTACACTATGCTAGCTATGAAGCTGATTCACAGAATGGACAGAAGAGACAGGAAGAAGAGAATAAAAGTTGGACAAGAATTGGATAAGGCATAATTAAACTTCCAATTTTTATACACAGATTTTTGCTTGGGATAATCCTGTCAGATAGATAATTCTCATGCTCTCAGTACTGCGTTCCCTTTAACAGACAGGTACTTACAGTATGAGTTTACATGTTCTTAAGACCGCAAATTCTAAGATACCACAGATTTGTAACTGCCCCGGCCAGGGTATGTTATTTCATCTGTGGTGGATAAGCAACACCTGACAGATAATTAGTTGAAATGCCAAGTACCGCTACCATTCTCCCATGTCACACCCAAAGATTCTAATCAAGCCTGAACTATCCCTTAACTATCAATCCTAGTAGCAGTACACGACCTTAATCACATCTAAACATCAATACAGACGCAGCTGTACACTTGAATAAGTTAGCATCAAAGATCAGTCAAAAGATTACCAAAATACAGTTCCAGTCAATCCAGTCAAAAGTGAATCTTTACAGATTCAATCCATTAGCATCCTTCCCCTCTATCCCTGGAAAAAGATCCTGGTCCAGTGGACAAAGTTCGTAAGGCTACAGGGTACGCAGTAGTCTCCCATGTCTTCCTCATCTTCCTCCATTACCCTTGTGCAGTAGACTCTTGGTCCTTGATTACCGAACAGGTCAGGGGTCTCCAGGCTTTCAGCTAGCCACGCGAAGACATTGGTCCCTACATATGTCATCATGAACCTGTTTGTTATGATCCTGTTGATCATCGATACCCCCTGCTGGACTTGTTCATTATCCACCTTGCTAAGCAGCATGTACCCCCTGACACAGATCGAGGCCTTATGGTTGTCCTCAATCCCTTCCTTTAGCAGCTCACAAGCCAGACTTTCGTTTCCTGCTCCGAATGCCTGCAGAGCTGGGATGAGTTGGAGGTTGTAGTTGCCAGCTTCTTCGCACCTGACCAGGAGTGCCTCCTTCTGCAGTTCAACTCTTTGTTCCCACATCTTGACGATGGTGGTCTCCAGTTCACATCTCTTGTAGACAATGGGAAGGTCAGCTGCATCCCTGAGTTTGGTACACACCTCTCTGACCCTCCACACTTTCTTGATGCAATCCTCTCCGATGCGGGAGAGAATCTCTCCTAAGAGTTCTACTGGCAGATCCAGTAGTTGGGTCGTCTCCTCTTGATCTTCGTTTTGGACTGGGGGAATGGTGTTTCTGAAAAGGCATGGAGAGATGATTAGGTCTGAAACCCTCAGCCTTATACCTTCAGCTACCTCAAAGTATAGTTCGCTTGTTACCACCTGCGTACTTGAGGTACACTATGAAGGTTCAAGGGGTCAGATTATCAAATCTACTCTTATTACAGCAAAAATAAGGAAAGCAAGAGAGATATAAGGATCTTGGATCCTAAAAAAAATTTCTTGGACTATAAATAGTCTAAGATGTTTTTGGGTGGTCAATTGACCAAAAAGATGAATATTTCGCAGGTTATTGAGCCTACGAAAGGATTTTGATTTTTATCACTTAAAAAGTGATTGAAATCAGGTGAGATAGGGGAGATAAGAGATTAATGATGTACGGCAAATGCAAGAGATGAATTATGTAATCACTAGTATGTAACAATGGACCATGCCTAAAAATAAGAATAAAAATGAAAGTAAAAGTAGACATGCATACATACAAAAGGTGATTTTTGGATTTTTATGGAAAAGTGTTGACTTGTTTATTTAATGAAATTGGGAGTGTAAGTGGTCCCCCATTTGGATTTTGTTTTGGGAAGTGGGTTTTTAAGGAATATAAACAAAACATTCCTTGTGAACATTCCCCACTTGTCCCAAGTTGGCAAAGATCAAACACTTTAAGGCAAAGAACATTCTACCATTTGTCTTTTTACACATAAATGCCATGCCAAAAGTGTTGGAAAAATTTTGGCATGGTTTTGTCTGTAATACCATGTTCCCGGATGTGCAAACGTCAACTTCTAGAGTTGAAGTTGCAATGTATGGGCAACAGGTACCCAACAACAACATTTATTACCAATTTACTCATATAATATAATACATGCAAACACCAACAGAAACGAGAACAATTGATCCATCTATACTACTGTAATGTACTAATGTTACCAACAAAACTCAAGCTTTAAAAACATAAATTTTGCAGATATCATCAATATGCATTTTCAGTCATCATCAACAACTTTCTGCTGATCAAAACAACACAGTGGGCAAAGGAGACTGTCTACAGTGTTAAGCCTACTCACAGATTACTAAAACATCAACACGGATAAACAAAAATGCACACAAACAACAAAATGAACAAACAAAACCATAAAACTAAACAGAAACCATATTTTTAAGGGTTTTGAAACCCTTATTTTCAAAATGAGAACACCCCCCATCACAGAAACGTTCGAACCCTCAAAAATGGCAGTTTCAACATAAATCCATAGAAACCTAGGTTCTGCCTACTTGGTTCTAAGTCATCTTCGAACACGCCTACCCTATTCCGACCACATTCCGACCTTCCCTGTTGTAAAAACAGAGCATATTCCCTCCCCAACCCCGATTTCACAAGGAATACGAAGGGACACAACTGAAAACTGTGAAAACCGAGTGCGAAAATGAAAAAGAAACACTTACCCCCTGCTCCCACTCGGATTCGATGACGAAGATGCCATTTCCGACGAGTTTGAACGGAGGAAAGGTCGAGACGAGTGACTGGTTTTGCAAGGAAGAAGGGTTTCGCGAGAGAGAGAACGGGGGATTTTGGAAATGTGAAAAGTGAAAGTGAGGGAAAATGAGAGGGAAAGAGGGTATAAAAAGGATTCGGAAGGGGAGTTCGAATTATGCACTAATTCGAATTAATTCGAATTGGTGCATTCTGTGAGAGATGCGAGTTATTCAGGCCAATTCGAATTAATTCGAATTGGCTTGAAAGACAGAAACAAGGCAAGTTCGAATTCTGAGATCAATTCGAATTAATTCGAATTGACTCACAATTCGAACTTGAGGTTGAGGGCAAAGGTTTGCACAAGGTGCCTAAGTAAGCTAATTCGAATTAATTCGAATTGCTTGAATAACTCGAATTGCTCACTTGCTGAGGAAAATGCCTTTTGCATGTTAATTCGAATTAGTCAGGCAATTCGAATTAATTCGAATTGCCTTATAATTCGAATTGCAATACTTGGCCAAATAAAACATCCGAAAGTTCTGCCTTGGGTGCCAATTCGAATTTGCATGTCAATTCGAATTAATTCGAATTGCCTAACTAATTCGAATTAACTAATCCGAGATTGAAAATTTCCAAGGCAAAATGTCTTATGTGGTTTGTTCCAAGCAATTCGAATTAATTTGAATTTTCTTGAAATAAAAAAATAAACCACAGTCAAGACTTAGGAAAAATTTTAGGTTTTCAAAAATTTATGTTCAACAAGATGAACTCAATAGCAAACATATCTACACAGAATTAGAATCTAAAACATATTGCTTGCATAAATTATTTGGGTTAACATTTTTATTTTATGAATTTATTCTGGATTTTAGATTTCTCTAAATTCCAAAATTAACCTCCATTAAATATAATGTTAACCCAACCGGGAACCTGGTTTTTGGAAGCTTTATCTTTCTTTTTGTTGGTTCCTCGAATTCCTGCAAAACAATTATAAGAAAGCATTAGGCTTTCTCCAAATATCAACATCCTCACATTTAGAGTCTTAGTACTCTAAATGTTCAATTGATTTTTGGATACTTTGTCCTAATAAAAATAGGTGGAGCAAGTAATAAATAAGTAAGTAAATATATGTATAATATTTATTGAGCATAAGCCGGTTCTGTTGTCATTTGAGCTTCTTTTTCGGGGTCGAACTGCCCAAGATACTCCTTCAATCTGTGTCCATTCAGTACCAGCTCTCCTTTGTCAGTTCGGATCCTGACAGCCCCACTTTCAAACACGTGCACCACTTCGTATGGCCCTTCCCATCTGGATTTAAGCTTTCCGGGGAACAGCTTCAACCTAGAATTGAATAACAAGACATTCTGGCCAACATAGAAGTGTTTAGACTTAATACGACGATCGTGTAACTTCTGGGTCCGCTCTTTATAAATCCTCGAGCTTTCATAAGCTTGCGTACGTATTTCCTCAATTTCATTGAGGTCCAACTTGCGCTTACTCTGAGCAACTCGTGAGTCAAAATTGAGCGTTCGTACGGCCCAGTAAGCCTTATGCTCTAGTTCTACGGGCAAATGACAGGCCTTTCCGAAGACGAGTCTGTATGGAGACATCCCAATGGGAGTCTTGAATGCAGTGCGGTATGCCCATAAAGCATCATTGAGCTTACGTGACCAATCTTTGCGAGTTGTCCCCACAGTGGCCTCGAGTATGTGTTTGATTTCGCGGTTTGAGACCTCGACTTGACCACTGGTTTGGGGATGGTAAGGCGTGCCGATCTTGTGGAGAATCCCATTTTTGCTCATAAGATTTGCAAATGCTTTATTAACAAAATGGGTTCCTCCATCTGATATGATCACCCTGGGTACACCAAATCTATTGAAAATGTTATTTTTAAAAATTTGACGACCTGGTTGCCATCATTAGTTGGCAGTGCAACGGCCTCAACCCACTTGGAAACGTAATCGACAACTACCAAGATGTAATGGTTCCCATCAGATGTCGGGAGTGGTCCCATGAAGTCGATACCCCATACATCGAAAATCTCGAGAGTGAGAATTCCTTGTTGAGGCATCTCATCCCTCTTGGAGATATTCCCTAGTCTTTGGCATCTGTCGCAAGCTTTAACGAACGCTTTGCAATCCTCGTAAATGGTAGGCCAATAAAAACCGCACTCGAGCACCTTATGGGCCGTTCGAGTGGGGCCATGGTGACCTCCATATTCCGACTCATGGCATTTCTTAGCGATTTGATAGGCCTCGTGCTCAGTTACACATCGTCTAATAATCGAATCTGCACAATGCTTGAAGAGATAAGGATCTTCCCAGAAGTAGTTAACTACATCTCGGTTGAACCTTGCTTTGTGGCCCCTGCTTTGAAATGGTGGAATTATTCCGCATGCTAAAAAGTTAGTGATAATGGCCAAAATTGTCCATTATTTCCAATCCATTTCCGTGTCTGAGACGAACATTTTGATCGTATTTCCATCTTATTGTAATAAGAAAGCAGTTGAATTTAACAGATTAATGCTAGTTTGTAAAAACATCGAGCCGGTAATAAAAGGACACAATATATGCAATTTTAATTGCATTTGTGTTAGAAAAATCCAAAAACATGAAAAAAAAAGAGGAAAAAGAAAAGAAAAAGGAATGAAAAGATGGGCAAAAGAATAATATAGCCCACAAAAATCCAAGAAGATGGGAAAAAGAGTGAAAATCCCACAACTGAATTTTGGTCAAGTGTTGAAGCACAATTCGAATTATGCAATTCGAATTAATTCGAATTGCTGAAGAGAACAAAAATTGGTTAAGTGTTGGGAAGGGATGCAGAAGAGCTAATTCGAATTACTATGGCCAATTCGAGTTAATTCGAATTGGCTTGAATAATTCGAATTAGGGAATGAAGAGAGGAAACCCAAAGGCAAGAAGAAGTGCAATTCGAATTGTCTAATTCGAATTAATTCGAATTGGCACAAACAATTCGAATTGCCAACAAATGCAAGGAAGCCAAGCAGAAACCCTCATCCAATTCGAGAAAGGACCAATTCGAATTCTTCACAACAATTCGAATTGACAACTGAAGGCCACATTTCCAGCTCAAGGAAGAGATCTCACAATTCGAATTAATTCGAATTGATTCATTTAATTCGAACTTCACTCATTGAAGCTGTGGAGCACGAGCACAACATTGGTGGGCCTAGGGTTTCGAAGTTTGTCTATAAAAGCTGACCTCCCTCAACACAAGAAACATCCTTGGATCAAGAATTTTGCCAAAAAGCAACTTGGGACAAAAAGAACAGCAGGAGGTTCCACACCCCTTAAGGGTTAGGTAGGTAGTTTAGTTTAGTTTAGTTTATTTTTCTTGCAAGTAGTGTAATCTTTACATGCTTTGATCTTAGTTTAGTGTAGAAGCAGTTTGTGTAACCCTTAGAGTAGCCATTTCCAGATTTTTACGTGCGTTCTAGTTACAATAAACCCTACCTTCAAGCTAATGATGGTTTTGGGTTCTTTATTTTGCTTTCAAAGTGTCAATACAAGAAAAATTTCCAGAAATGGTGTTATTCATGTGTTTTGGCACTCTTTAATGCTTTCTTTAGAAATAAATGCTTAGCATGTTTGTTTGTTTCAACTAGGTTACATTTATTATGTCCTAGTTGACATTCAAACTTAATAAATGCATGTTTGGTGGGTTGTTAGCTTGATTTTGTGCCTTAGAGCTTCAAATAAGTGTTCCTAGGTTTTAGACGTTTTTAGGTTTGTTAGTATTTATCTTCATGCCTTATTTTCCTGCCTTTGTTTTCAGTATGTTGCCTTAGATAACATAGGTGTTCTTGGCTTTATTCATGCAGTTCTTGATTTTCTAGATGTTTTAGGTTCTTTGATCTTTGATCCTTTGTTTGTAGAAATAGGGTTTAAATCTTGCCAATACCCACTGGACATGTGTTTGTTTATTACTTGAAAACCTCACTAGGGTGGCTGTGAAGTGACATTGATGTGAGATGAGGGATTTGGTAAATCTAAACCCATCATTAACCGCACAGTGTTCACCTAACCCATACTTGTGAGAATAAAAAAATTGTTGTTGTTCGAAAATGTGTAATTCGAATTGAGGCAATTCGAATTATCTCGAATTGCCTAAGAAATTCGAATTGCACAACCAAAAATTTCGTTCATGTGGTTTTCAACCAATTCGAATTCTCTAATTCGAATTAATTCGAATTGGTTCAACAATTCGAATTGGCAAGGAAAACCACATTGCATTGCATGTCACCCATTCATGCCTTAGTTTATTTCCCATCTCTTACTAATTCGAATTGTCCAATTCGAATTAATTCGAATTGCTGGACAATTCGAATTCACAATCTCCTTGAGGTAAATGCCTTAGTCAATTTGAGCAAGAAAAGGACTTCGCCAATTCGAGTTGTCCAATTCGAATTAAATCGAATTGGTCAATAATTCGAATTAGATGATGTTCCAATTTCTGGTAATGATTAATTGTGTAAAGTAATACTTCATCCTTCATTCTCAATTCGAATTAACCCAATAATTCGAATTGAACTATCCCTTCTATTTTGAAAACTCCAAAAACATTTTCTTTCATGATGTGTGTAAGTTGCATGGGTGTATTGGGCCTAGGCCCATTTCACCTAACTTTATCCATTACACATTTCAACCCATTAAGTGTCCATTTATTGTGTGCTTAACACCCACACAATACCAAAAATATTTTCTTACTTTTATGTTTTCTCTTTCATTGTGTGTATGAACGGATAATGAGAAACACCACAGATTAATGTTGGTGAAAGGTCCCTTCACAGGGATATCGACTAACCCGTCTTCTGTGTGTCAATCATTATCTGTTATTTTGCATGATCTGGTTAGTGGTTGGTGGAAGCTTCGGCGAGCGTTCTCTTCACTAAGAGTTTCGATTAGTCACTCAGCCAATTCCTAATCAGATACAGTTTTAATTTTCCTTATCTTAATTTCTCAACCTGAATTCAAGTTGCAATAGTATTAACTGATGTCGACCAACATCAGTTAAGACATATTACAACAAGAAATATGTAGGTTTTTCTTCCACTCGCAGACAAAAGAAAACTGAATGACGGCGGTCACCGTCGTTTGAAATTTTCTTTGTCTAAAATCAATCATCTGGGAAAATTGGGAACCGGACAGCAGATGTTTGCAGTCCGGAAAACCCCAACTATCTCTGGCACTCTTTTTAGCCGATTTCTTCTCATCTCAGGCTAATCCATCTTTGTGTATCGCATTCTGACTAACCCCACCATATATTTTGGGGTGTTTTATTTTCCTTTTCATATACTTGTATGCATGATACTATTATGTAGATGTTCTGGTCTTATTGCTATTTTGGGGATCCTTCCCCTTGGACACAGAAGTCTTGATTTAAATCAGATGATGCATAATAAATTTCCAACAAAACTTCCTTTATAAAATCCGGATCTGAGTAAGGGATAAAGTCGACAGTTATGACTAATTCACATTCTACTGGGGGTTGATTTTGAGAGCTTAGAAGCAGAGTCAGCGATTAGGTCTAATCTAGACTGAAAGGATCTGTGTTTTAATTGAGAGTTTAGTACCTGTCTAGGGAATGATTTTCAAATATTCATTTGCTTCTCGAAATTGCTGTGTGTTGGAAATCTGATATTAGATATCGCATTAAGTCAACATCCACTTGGGTGTAGATGAGATGTGATAAATAATACTAGAGGAACAACATATAGGCCTTGGTGAATTTCTAAGGTAAGGTCGAGTATTCCTTCGACTACTATCTTCTTCTGCCAAAGTCTAGAATTGAGTCGTGAGTGAGTACATCCGGAATAGGTTCATTTACGGATCTGTTTCATTTAGTTTGTATCTCATAACTACCCAGATGTTGTAAGCCCTGTGGCTTATTGATATCTCGGGGGTTCTTGATCTGCATCTGGTCACCAAGACCAGGGGCTCTTTTATACTAACGGAAAGAGACGTTTTTAACGCTTCCGAGTGATAGGTTTAAATGCTTTCTTTACAGCTTTCTTTACTGCTTTCCTTTAAATGCTTTCATAGAGGTCACTCGGAAGAATTAGGGGTTGTCCATCTGTTAAAAGGTTTGAGAGTTATGGAATGGTTTGGGGCTTGATTTGAAACTTTGGGTGTGACATGGGGGAATGATAGGAGTACTTGGCATGTCAACTAATGATTTGTCAGGTGTTGCTTGTCCACCACAGATGACTAATACGCCTTAGCATGGCCATGTGAGGGCAGTTGTGAGTCTGTGGTGTCTTAGAAATTATTGTCTTAAGAGCATGTAAATTCTCACCATAAGTACCTGTCTGTTAAAGGGAACATGGTGTAGAAAGCATGAGAGCTAGCTAACTAGAGGATTATCCCGAGCTAAGATCTGTGTATAAAAATGGAAGTTTAATTGTGTTTCATCTGAATCTTGTCCAATCTTTATTATTTCCTCCCTGTCCCCTCTGTCATATTTAAACTTGCTTTCTAGATAGTGTAGTATAATTTTATATTGCTTTCGTAGTATAGATTTAACTGCTTTCCCCGATCTAATTTACCATGCTTTGTAGAATAATTTTTACTGCTTTCATGATCTGGTTTAATTTATGTCAAGTAGTCGTTAGAAACCCTTGCAAAACTTGAAACGAGTAACCGAGTGGAAAATCTTAGTAAACGACGTGGGCCCTGCTTCCATCGCACATCCTCCAGTGAACGATCCGGTACTTACTATAAATTACTGCAATTTTTGACTCCGTGCGCTTTCGGGATGCACAGTTTCTTGACACGAGTAAATAAAAAGACAACATTTTGAGAAAATACTCATGTAGTGGGAAGATGTTCAAAAGTTTCATGGCGCTATTGCCGGGGATCATAACTTGGGAGCGCCATGAAATTGGAAGTTGTATTTAGACGGTTCTTCACCCCCCGGCAGCGCAATGAAACTCGTCAAAAGTTTCATGGCGCCATTGCCGGGGAGGATGCAACACAGTTGCAATAAACAATACTCTATTAAGTATACTGGTGTCTGGTAAAGTTGAATCGTTTATTCCGGCAGGCATCTTCTTGACATGAAATTAAGAGAAGCATCATGGTGCAGATACCAGGGACTTTCAGGGTGACAGACTGAAGGTCAATCCCGGTTGCACCGTGATATTTGTCAAAAGTTTCATGACGGGAAGGACCACAGCGCCGTTTGAAATCAAAAGACCCCACATGAGTAATAAAAAGCTGAAATCTTAACATACCCTTAAACCCCTTCCCTACATCATAACTCTTTTCATTTAATAAATCCACACCTGATATTTCAGAAAATTACTCGTGTTGATGAAACTCGTCAAAAGTTTCATGGCGCCGTTACCGGGGATTCTCGAGGCGCCATTTGAAATCGCAGTTTCCTCCTCGAGCAATAAACCAGTAAGAAAATTTGGAAAATACTCGTGTCACGCAGAAACAGAGCAAAAGTTTCATGGCGCCGTTGCCGGGGAGGATGCAGCGCCGTTTACTAGGAGAATTACACTCCTGATTTACTCGTAGATAGTCTTTGTAGTTACTATCAAACCATCACTAACTTGGGGATTGTACAGGTACTGTCAAATCTTGATACCAACTGCTTATGCAACGGAGGAGGAACACATTGCCGGAGCTACCGTTCGATCTAGAAATAGAAAGGACCGCTCGCCAACTGAGGGCAGAAGCCAGAAGACGGAAAGAGCAGGAGCATCGGACCCGCACTTCACCCGAAACATCGAGCAGCGATTTATCAGACATGGCAGATAACCAGAACATTCCCCCGATCTTACCCATAGACCAACCACCAAATAATCCTGGTAATGGAGCTGACGGAGGAATGGTAGAACATCCTAATCGTGCCAACGAAGAGGAGAATCTACCAAATCCCAATCAGCAACAATACCAGCAATTCCACCAACAACCGCCACCACCCCTAAACCAATTTCGCCAAAATCAAAACATACCAAACCAACAATACCAAAACCAAGCTTTCAATCCAGATCAGTTTCAGAACAACCCACAAGATCCACATAACTTCCAGCAATTTCCCAATTACCACCAACAGTACCAGAACCAAGCTGAACAAGGAAATCAACAACAGCAGCAAGCAGCAGCAGACTTCATGCAACCAATAGTAGAGCCCTATCTGGATAGACCTGGGAGAGCGCACTTTCCTGCACGCAATTTTGAGCTCAAACCGGCACTCATCAATCTGGTGCAAAACAATCAGTTCTGCGGTGCAAATCATGAAGACCCTCATGATCATCCCCAGACCTTCCTGGAGCTCTGCGACACGATCAAAAATCAGGGAGTCTCTCGTGATGCTATTAGGCTAATGTTGTTTCCATTTTCTTTATATAGTGGTGCCAGGGACTGGTATAAGTCATTGCCTATCAATCTGAGGAGCACTTGGGCAGACTTGGTGAGGAGCTTTTTGCTGAAGTATTTTCCGGAATCAAAGATTTAGGAAGGACGAGCTAAGATTGGAGATTTTAAAATGAAGCCAGACGAATCATTATATGATGCGAAGGAAAGATTCTTGGGCCTCATCAGGCGATGTCCCCAACACGGGTATGCACCATGGGAGCAATTGAGGAAATTCTACGGAGGACTCACCCATCCATGGAGAACAATGTTAGACGCTGCTGGCGGACGACATTTACTCCACTTGCCTATGGACCAAGCTTGGGAGAAGACTGAGACAATGTCTGTCAATAGATCCATCCTAAACACAGATGATAGGAAGGAGGATCCTCCTAGAAAAGTCTTTGCTGTAAATGAAGGGAAAACAGATTTTGAAAAATTGCAAGAACAGGTAGCTGCGATACAGCTGGGCCAGGAAAAAGGGAAGGGAATAGACGCTTCTCAGGCAGGAACCTCATCAGACCAAGTTCAAACACAGCAATCGGGAGTTGTCTGTGGACTGTGTCAGGGACCTCATCCAACTGATACATGCCAACAGATAGCTACCGAGAGTTGTAATTATGCCGGGAACTACCAAAATCGCCATCCCAATCTCTCCTATTCTAACAACAATGCACTTAATACGCATTTGTTGCAGCCAAACCAGCCCAACCAGTTCGCAAATCAAAACCCACAGCAAAACTTCATACCTCAGAATCAAGGATTCGTCCAGCAAAGAGTGCAGAACTTTCAAAATCAGAATCAGAATTTCCAACCTCAAATCCAACAGAGGCCTAATCAAAACCAAGGCCAGAATTTCCAGAATTTCCAATCCCAACCTGATCAGAATCAACAATATAACCAAAGGCCACCATCTCGTCTGGAGAACTTGATGACTGAGTTTATAGCCAACCAGAAGGATATAAACCAACAACTGCAGTCATCAATCAAGAATGTGGAGACGCAAGTCACCCAGTTGGCCAAGGAACTACAGAACAGGGGGAAAGGAACACTTCCAAGCAGTACTGAAGCTAACCCGCAGTGTAAAGCAATCACATTGCGGGGAGGCAAGACTATAAAAGGAATTGTTGGACATGGAAAAGAGACGGCCGAGGAGGAAAAGGATCCAGTGGAGGGTGAAAAAGAAAATGAAAGGATTGAAGGAGGAGACGGTATTGGACTGGTCGAGGACAAATCAGAAACAGCTATTCCGCAGGCTGAAGCTGCAAAGGGAGCTGAAAAGGGTAGGGTTGAAGGTACAACTTCCTTCTCTTTACCACCAAAAACAAACAATAATAAGTACATGCCAAGGGTGCCATACCCAGCACGTCTTAAAAATAAGGAACATGACCTAAAATTCAAGAAATTTCTAGAACGGTTAAGGTCTGTAGAGATAACCATTCCTCTCGTGGAAATGATTTCAGAAATGCCCACCTATGCTAAGTTCTTGAAAGAATTGATTTCAGGGAAAAGGCAGGTGGAGCAGGAGGAGGTGATTGTTCTCAACAGCACATGCAGTGCCATAGTTCAGAAGAAACTGCCCGAAAAGAAAGAAGACCCTGGATGTTGCACGCTACCAGTACAGATTGGGAAGGCCAAAGTGAGCATGGGGTTATGTGATCTAGGATCCAGCATCAATGTGATGCCCTTAGCAATGGCAATTCGCCTAAGGCTCGGGGAGATTGAACCAGTCAAGATGAAGTTGCAGCTTGCAGACAGATCAATCACAAAGCCCGTAGGAATCCTCAAGGATGTGGTAGTCAGAACCGGTCAAGTTCTTTTCCCGGTTGACTTCATCATCCTCGACATCGAAGAGGACTCTGAAATGCCACTTATCCTGGGACGCCCGTTTCTGGCCACTGGCGGTGCACTGATCGATGCCAAATCTGGAAGAGTCACATTGAGGGTCGATGACGAAGAAATCACCTTTGACATGGAACAGCTGCAGAAGTTTCCAAATGAGGGATCTTGTTCCATATTTGATGTAATAGAAAGTAGGAGTGAGGATGAGAGCATAAACTCTGTGACTGATGAGCCAAACAAAGTTTCAAAACAGGTACTGAAGCCTGAAGGTGCGGAGCAACCAAGGAGCTGCAACGCTGTCCACTTCGAGGACCCTATCTCTGGGGACCTTGAAGAATTCGATGGGGTTGAGTTCATCCCGGAGGAAGAGGAAAGCACCGCTGAGGAGGAAGTGGATCCTGTACTGACACAGGATCCTGAAGGTAAATCTGATCTCTCTCTCCCATCCATTTCTCGCAAATTACTACCTTCCATTGAATGCCCACCAGAGCTTGAACTTAAAATACTTCCGGATCATCTTAAGTACGTCTTTCTCGCTGAACATAAAAGATTACCGGTGATTGTGTCAGCCAAGCTGACACAAGAACAAGAAAAAGCTCTGGTAGACATTCTAAAGAAATATGTACATGCAATCGGATGGACCATTTCTGATATAAAAGGAATAAGCCCCTCTGTTTGCATGCACAGAATTTTAATGGAAGAGGAGTACAAGCCCTCAAGGCAACCACAAAGGCGTCTGAACCCCCATATGCAGGAAGTGGTAAGGAAAGAAGTTATCAAGCTCTTAGATGCTGGTATCATCTATCCTATCTCTGATAGCAAATGGGTTAGCCCAGTGCAGGTCGTACCTAAACGTGGAGGGATCTGTGTAACGACTAATGAGCAAGGAGAAGAAGTGGCAACACGTCCAGTGACCGGTTGGAGAGTTTGCATCGACTACCGGAAGCTCAATACCGCTACCAGGAAGGACCATTTCCCCTTGCCATTCATTGATCAGATGCTAGAGCGGTTGGCTGGGAGGGAGTACTACTGCTTTTTGGATGGGTACTCTGGCTATAATCAGATTGTAATAGCTAGCGAGGATCACGACATGACCACATTCACATGCCCATATGGAACTTTTGCGTACAGGCGCATGCCTTTTGGACTTTGTAATGCGCCTGCCACATTTCAAAGATGCATGATGTCAATTTTCTCAGAATTTATCGAAAAATGCATTGAAGTTTTCATGGATGACTTCTCTGTGTATGGAGATACTTTTGATGAATGTTTGACTAATCTTGCACAAATTTTGAAAAGATGTGAGGACACCAACCTAGTTTTGAACTGGGAGAAGTGCCATTTCATGGTCACCGAAGTAATAGTGTTAGGTCACCGCATCTCACGCGCAGGTATCGAAGTCGACAGAGCTAAGGTCTCAGTCATCTCAAACCTACCATTGCCTAATTCAATAAAAGCAGTTAGGAGTTTCTTAGGGCATGCCGGTTTCTACCGGAGATTCATTAAAGACTTTTCTAAAATTGCCAAGCCGCTCACTAACTTGCTTTGTAAAGAAAATCCTTTTGTAATAAATGAAGCGTGTGTTCAAGCCCTTGACACGCTCAAAGAGATGTTGATTTCTGCTCCAATAGTGCAACCACCCGATTGGTCAATGCCTTTCGAGGTAATGTGTGATGCAAGTGATCTCGCCGTGGGTGCAGTTCTTGGGCAACATAAGGAAGGGAAGCATTGTGTAATTCATTACGCAAGTCATGCCCTGAATGAGGCCCAAATTAACTACACCACCACGGAGAAGGAGATGTATGCTGTGGTTTTTTGCGTTTGATAAATTCAGACAATATCTTATTGGTACGAGAACCACAGTGTACACAGATCACTCTGCACTGAGATACTTGTTTAGCAAACAAGACGCCAAACCTCGATTAATCAGGTGGGTACTTTTGTTGCAAGAATTCAACATTATAAATAAAAGATAGAAAAGGCAGAGACAATGGTGCTGCTGACCATTTGTCTCGACTAGAAAATGATAAAAATGAGCTAGCCGTAAATGAGAATTTTCCGGACGAGCAACTGTTTGCCTTGCATCTTCATGATCAAGCTTGTCCGTGGTTTTCCGATATTGCTAACTTTTTAGCGTGCGGAATAACTCCACCATTTCAAAGCAGGGGCCACAAAGCAAGGTTCAACCGAGATGTAGTTAACTACTTCTGGGAAGACCCTTATCTCTTCAAGCATTGTGCAGATTCGATTATTAGACGATGTGTAACTGAGCACAGGCTTATCAAATCGCTCAGAAATGCCATGAATCGGAATATGGAGGTCACCATGGCCCCACTCGAACAGCCCATAAGGTGCTCGAGTGCGGTTTTTATTGGCCTACCATTTACGAGGATTGCAAAGCGTTTGTTAAAGCTTGCGACAGATGCCAAAGACTAGGGAATATCTCCAAGAGGGATGAGATGCCTCAACAAGGAATTCTCACTCTCGAGATTTTCGATGTATGGGGTATTGACTTCATGGGACCATTCCCGACATCTGATGGGAACCATTACATCTTGGTAGCTGTCGATTACGTTTCCAAGTGGGTTGAGGCCGTTGCACTGCCAACCAATGATGGCAACCAGGTCGTCAAATTTTTGAAAAATAACATTTTCAATAGATTTGGTGTACCCAGGGTGATCATATCAGATGGAGGAACCCATTTTGTTAATAGAGCATTTGCAAATCTTATGAGCAAAAATGGGATTCTCCACAAGATCGGCACGCCTTACCATCCCCAAACCAGTGGTCAAGTCGAGGTCTCAAATCGCGAAATCAAACACATACTCGAGGCCACTGTGGGGACAACTCGCAAAGATTGGTCACGTAAGCTCAATGATGCTTTATGGGCATACCGCACTGCATTCAAGACTCCCATTGGGATGTCTCCATACAGACTCGTCTTCGGAAGGCCTGTCATTTGCCCGTAGAACTAGAGCATAAGGCTTACTGGGCCGTACGAACGCTCAATTTTGACTCACGAGTTGCTCAGAGTAAGCGCAAGTTGGACCTCAATGAAATTGAGGAAATACGTGCGCAAGCTTATGAAAGCTCGAGGATTTATAAAGAGCGGACCCAGAAGTTACACGATCGTCGTATTAAGTCTAAACACTTCTATGTTGGCCAGAATGTCTTGTTATTCAATTCCAGGTTGAAGCTGTTCCCCGGAAAGCTTAAATCCAGATGGGAAGGGCCATACGAAGTGGTGCACGTGTTTGAAAGTGGAGCTGTCAGGATCCGAACTGACAAAGGAGAGCTGGTAGTGAATGGACACAGATTGAAGGAGTATCTTGGGCAGTTCGACCCCGAAAAAGAAGCTCAAATGACAACAGAACCGGCTTATGCTCAATAAATATTATACATATACTTACTTACTTATTTATTACTTGCTCCACCTATTTTTGTTGGGATGAAGTATCCAAAAATCAATTGAACATTTAGAGTACTAAGACTCTAAATGTGAGGATGTTGATATTTGGAGAAAGCCTAATGCTTTCTTATAATTGTTTTGCAGGAGTTCGAGGAACCAACAAGAAGAAAGATAAAGCTTCCAAAAACCAGGTTTCCCGGTTGGGTTAACATCATATTTAATGGAGAATAATTTTGGGAATTTAGAGAAATCTAAAATCCAGAATAAATTCATAGAATAAAATTGTTAACCCAACCCTAATTTATGCAAGCAATATGTTTTAGATTCTAAATCTGTGTAGATATGTCTGCTAATGAGTTCATCTTGATGAACATAAATTTTGTGAAAACCTAAAATTTTTCATAAGTCTTGACTGTGGTTTATTTTTCATTTCAAGAAAATTCGAATTAATTCGAATTGCTTGGAACAAACCACATAAGACATTTCGCCTTGGAAATTTTCACTCTCGGATTAGTTAATTCGAATTATGAAGGCAATTCGAATTAATTCGAATTGCCATGCAAATTCGAATTGGCACCCAAGGCAGAACTTTCGGATGTTTTATTAGGCCAAGTATTGCAATTCGAATTATAAGGCAATTCGAATTAATTCGAATTGCCTAACTAATTCGAATTAGCATACAAAAGGCATTCTCTTATGCAAGTGAGCAATTCGAATTGTGGGGAAGTTCGAATTAATTCGAACCACACCAATAATTCGAATTAGCTCACAAAAGCATTTCTATGCGAAGTCAATCCCCACCACCAGGTTCGAATTATGAGTCAATTCGAATTAATTCGAATTGATTCAGAATTCGAACTTGTACGTGTAGTTTTGTCTTTCAAGCCAATTCGAATTAATTCGAATTGGCCTGAATAACTCGCACCCATCACAGAATGCATCAATTCGAATTAATTCGAATTGATGCAATAATTCGAACTCCCCTTCCGAATCCTTTTTATACCCTTCTTTCCCTCTCATTTCCCTCACTTTCACTTTCCACATCTCCAAAATCCCCCGTTCTCTCTCTCGCGAAACCCTTCTTCCTCGCGAAACCAGTCGCTCATTTCAAGCTTTCCTCCGGCCAAACCATTCGGAAATGGCTTCGTCGTCGTCAAACCCTAGTGGGAGTCGGAGGTAAGTATCTCTGTTTCATTTTCGCGCTCAGTTTCAAGTTTACAGTTTTTGTCTCTTCATCTTCCTTGCGAAATCGAGGGGGGGAAGGGGAATGCTTTTGTTTCTCATGTCGGGAAGAGTCGGAAAGTGGTCGGAGTGTGTTGGGTTTGTTCAGAAATGGGGTAGAAATCGACTAGGCAGAACCTAGGGTTCTAGGTTTTGTGTTCATAACTGCCATTTAAGGGTTCGAAATTTTCTGTGATGGGGGGTGTTCTCATTTTGAAAATAAGGGTTTCAAAACCCTTAAAAATATGGTTTCTGTTTAGTTTTATGGTTTTGTTTGTTCATTTTGTTGTTTGTGTGCATTTTTGTTTATCTGTGTTGGTGTTTTAGTAATCTATGAGTAGGCTTAACACTGTGACATTTTCTTTTGGCCACTGTGTTGTTTTGATAGATATTTGATGATGATGACTGAAAATGCATGTTAATGACAATTGCAAATCCGTGTCTGTATAGCATGAGTTCTGTTTGACAAAAATTTTGTGCATTACAGTAGTAACTATGGACCAAAATCCTTTTTGTTTGTCTGTCTTTATGTTTGCATGTGTTTTATTATATGAGTATTTTAGTAATAAATGCTTTTGTCGGGTACATGTTGCCCACACTTTGCAAACTCAATTCTAGAAGTTGATGTTTGCACATCCGGGACACATGGTACAGACGAAACCATGCCAAAATTTTCCCAACACTTTTGGCAAATCATTTATGTATAAAAAGACAAATTTTCAGAGTATTCTTTGTTTAAGTGTTGATTCTTGTGCAATTTGGAACAAGTGGGGAATATTCATGAGGAATGTTTTGTTCTATTCCTTAAAAACCCACTTTCCAAAACAAAATCCAAATGGGGGACCACTTACACCCCCAATTTCATTAAATAAACAAGTCAACACTTTTTCATAAAAACCCAAAAATCACCTTTTGTATGTATGCATGTCTACTTTTATTTTTATTTTTCTTATTTTTAGTCATGGTCCATTGTTACATACTAGTGATTACATAATTCATCTCTTGCATTTGCTTTTCATCATTAATCTCTTATCTCCCCTATCTCACATGATTTCAATCACTTGTTAAGTGATGAGAAAAATCAAAAATTCTTTCGTAGGCTCAATAACCTACGAAATATTCTCTTTTTGGTCCTTTGACCACCTAAAAACATCTTAGACTATTGATAGTCCAAGAAAATTTTCCAAGGATCCAAGATCCTTGTCTCTCTCTTGCTTTCCTTATTTTTGCTGTAATAAGAGTTAGATTTAATAATCCAGCTCTATGTTTTTCTTTCCATAAATTCGATTAGAAACCAATTAACTCACATTTAGAGCTTAGCTCCAAATGTGAGGATGTTGACTTTCAACTCGGATCCACTTATCAAAAAAAAAATTTGTTAAAAATAGTTCCAACTCTTTTCTCTCCAGGGATCAATTCATTATAGATTCCCTGATGGGTCTTCCAAAGACAACTCCAGATCGTGCTTTCCTGGAAATTGAGAGGCTGAAGAAAGAGGCAGAGGAAAATAGGGTGGCCATAAGGGATGAGCATAACCTGCCTATGGACCACCAGATTGAATGGAGGTTCGAAATGAAGGACCATTGGTGGAATGCGATTCCAGAGGAAGAAAGAAATGATAGAGCGACGGGCCTCGAAAGAGACTTTTGCCAACATGTGTGTAACTTCTGGAACCAAGAGTTCGATGAGGCAAGGTACGATCAACGGTTTGACGACCCGAGAGTTCACTATGAGCGGATGGTTTGGAGGATGAAACGACAAAAAGCTTATTGGAACAGAATGCTTGAAATCCACTTCGGAGATAGGAGAGCTGCAGCCTTTGATCCAGTCCTCATCCAACCACCCATTACAAGGGAAGTAAAAATGCATTATGCCCCCAAGACGCCTCCACCATACTTAGTTGCGTCAACTGGTGTACTCTCCATGACGGAGACCTTTCCATTTACGTACAAGAAGGAACTATTCGACAATGGGACCATTTGCGGACCGGAGGAGCAGCTATGGCTGACATTGCGTGCAAAAGAGCGTCATACTGAAATGACATTCAACTTCCGGGACTCTCTCCAGGCGGTACTGAACTACGGACAGGCCCACCACACTCCAATGCTAGATTCGATTATCGAAAAAACAAAAGCAGTCAGGAAACTGTGGGGGGAATACATGATTGCATGGGGAAAATGGGAAAAGGACATCAGGGAGTCTGTACTAAGACCGGGAGTAGTAATACCTCCGGGAAATGTGGAGATTCTGCCAGTCTTCTTACCACAAAGGATTCCGGCAGTTGAGCCCCGAGAGACTACAATGAAGGGGATGCCCAATTTCGAGCTGATGAGAGCTGAATGCATCGCGATGATTCGAAACAGATCATGGGACAGAATGGGACGCAAGAGGAAACAGATCTCAGTCATGGGCAAAAACAAGTGTTTGGAGTATCTCAACATTCCACCAGTCCGAGACCTAAGACATCTAAGGGAGAAAGAAGCGGACATCATGGACACTTTGTACACGGAGATGAAAAAGAGATTCCTCGACCTGCTACGTGAAATGGATGCAGAAGGTCTAAGGCACTGTCAAGAACACCGACCTCGTTTGCAGTATAACACGGGATTCCAAGGTGTCCTAGGCAGATATTTCACATTAAAATGGACTGCGCAACTCACAGCCATGTCCGAGCCTAAATTCATCCAAAAATTTCTGAAGATCAAAGGACCGGAATTTGGATTGAATGTTGAGGATGAAGAACAGCTCATTGACGATTATGTTGATCCGACCTCCGAGCAATCTGAGCCTGCCGAATCTGAACCCTCTCAGACTGAATCCGAGCCAGAGCCACCCAAGAAGAAGAGAAAACTGATAAGGTTGGCAGATAAAGAAAAGTCTGAAAAGTCTGCTGAGCCTCAGATCAGAACCCAAGAACCTCCGAATCAGCCAAGGATCATTCCCCCTGTGCCCAAATTCTATGATGATCCTCCCAAGCAAAAAGACAGAGGCAAGGATCAAGCCATTGAGTTATCCAAGAGAGAACAACAACGTAAGGCCCAAGAGCAAGCCGATGCAGAATTGGCAAAGAAGGCTCAGGAAGAAGCTGATGCAGAAGCAGCAAGGATAGCTCAAGAAGAAGCTGAGATAGATAGGATTGAGGCACAGAAGAAAGCCGAATACGATGCCCGACAAGCTGAAAGAGCAAGAAGGGAGAAGGAGGAGGCTGAGATCGAAATGGCAAAAGAGACGGAGGAGTGGAAGCAGAAAATGGAAGCTGCAAGAGCCGAGAAAAATCGACTTTGGAAAGAGCAAATGGCCAAGGCAGCTGAAGAGGAGGCCAAGAAAGCAGAAGAAGACGCCAGGAAGGCAGAAATGGAGGAAAATATTAGAAAAACCCGAGAGGAAAAGGAAAATAGAAAAGCTGCTGAAAAAATTGCAGGCTGATCTGGAGAAGAAGAAGAAAGCTGACACTGAAACACAGGTTGAGGTCGGGGACGATGATTGTCAGATAATCAGCGGAACCGACATTATTCCTGTTAAGGTGAAAGCTGAGCCAGCAGAATGGGCAAGGGAGAAGGAGGAACAAGTAAAGAGATCTACTGCTCGTAAAAATGACACAAAGGCGGATGTTGAGAAAGCAATGGAGGCAATGAGGCCCACAGAGGAGATAGAGGAAATGGTGCACGAGGGCAATGTCAGATTTGAAGAATCAAAGAAGAAGTTCGCCGAGCTCGCGAGTGACTTGAATGTCATAACGGCACAAACTCTAGCGGCAGCCGTTACTCAACCGCAACCCACAGTGCAAGAAACAGCGAGAACTGAAAGTAGTGGTGGTGACAAGCAAACGGACTTGGAAACCATAGAAAACTACTTTAAGGACAAGTCATTTCAGCAAATACTCCAATACGATCTCAACATTCCTGTGGAACAAGGAGACGACATGGAAGAACAATTGGGAGACCTTAACATCGGGAAGGAAGTTGAGGCATCACAACAAGAATACCAGCATGTTGCCGATCCCTATCTTTCCTAGGATTTCTTAAATTCTGTATTCCATGAAGATCCTTGTAATGCACACGAGCAGGGAGCAACTCAAGGAGGTGAAGAAACTGAGTTGAAACAAACTGAGGAAGAGCCACAACCGAATACACAGGTTGAATCAGAACAGCATGAGCAAACTGAACAGAGGGAACAACCAAGGGAAAATTCTGACTCTGATGGAGAACAAGCAGGAACTGAAGGAACCCAAGAATCAACCGGATCAGTGCGATCGGCTGATTATTGGGCCAACTCAACTTCAAGGGGCAGACTGGGTGTATCCACTAAGAAGTTCAGAAAATTCCGCATCACGGATGATGCTGACATAATGAGGAGGTTCAACGGGAATGAGCAGAATGCGGGACGATACATGGCACTAAGTGGAGTATTTGTCCCTGATAAAGGGTTCAGTCCAGAAATGATTGATCATCCAATGCTACTCACATTGAAAGAAAACCACGCTGAACCCGGGATAGCAGAACTGGTTCGGGAATTCTACTGCAACATCAATGCCACACAAAAGACAAGTTGGGTGCGAGGAGTTGACGTAGACATCTCTGGAGAATACTTGAACAACTTCCTTGGCACACCCAACTGGAGGTCAGAAATCCCGACAACTGAGCATTTTGAGAAGGGAGCAAGCAGGGCAGCTGACAGGCAATATCACGACAACATCACTAGGTCACTCACTGTTGAGAGCTACACTGGTGAAATCCCCTTCAAAGCAAAGCACCTGAAGCTGGAATTTCAACCCTCCTATGACTTCTACATGTCGAAGGTTAGGCCAAACCCTCACGCACATGAAACATCTGGTCGAATGTTGAAGGGTTTTGCCAAGATTTGGCATGGACTGAAGATAAACGTGGGGGAGCAGATTTTTCATGTGATGACAACAAAAGTCACGGGCACCAGAGCTGCTGCTTTATGCTATCCCAACCTCATCAGGAGAATTTGTGAGGCCCAAGGAGTAGATCTAACAGTTTTTGCAGAAAGTGATCTTATTGATATGAGCCGGCCGATCCCAGTCCCAAAGACAAGAATAACTAAACCAGTTACATACACTATGCCGGAAGAATCAGACGCTCAATCCAGATACACTCCTAGGACACCAACAGCCGGACGCAAAGGGCACAAGAAGAAGGGCCGTACTGAAGCGGTACCTTCAACAGAAGAAGCTGCAGTCACACCAACAGAACCTGCTCCCACTCCCACTCATCCTGAAACTGATGTTTCCACTCCAAGCTTATCACGAGGACATCCAGTTCGACCCTCGCGCAGAAGCCCAACTATGTCTCAATATCCAGCTGATTCTCAAACTCTAGAAGCAGTGAGCAGAATGGGAGAGTCAATGATGCAGAGTGTCAGATCTTTGGCCGATGCCATTGTTTCGACTCACGAGAAACAAATGCAGAAAGAGGAAGAGTTTAGGCTGAGAATGTTTGAAAGAGAAGAGGAGTTCAGAAAGGAAGCAGCCAGGCAGCATCAAGAAAGGATTGAGAATGAGGAAAAGAATAGAAAAATGTTCGAAGCAGTATTCGCCAGTCAAGCCAGGATGTTCGACAATCAGGCCGAAATGATGAAGACCATCCTCAGCAAGTTCCCATCACCTCCAGGAGATGCCACCGGATCCTCCACACAGCCCACGGAGAAGAAGGACTAAGCTAAGTGATCACATCCATGCGAGCTCCATTGTAAACATCATGCATTAGATTTTCCATTCATTCAGTGCACTTTCAATCCTCACCATGGAAGTCTATTGTAACTGATGTACATTTACTGCTTTCCACAAGAGAATTTCGTCTTGAGTTCTCTATTATTTGAAAAAAAAATAAAAAAAAATAAAAAAAGATGTGTGGCAGTCCAAGATGAATAAGTGACTGTCACACCAGAAAAAAAAAAAAAAAAAGCAAGCTGTGACATGCTTGCATGTTCACAGTGTCTTTTTACTGCTTTCAATTAAACAAACCGGCATAAAACAAGCATAAATCTGTCACCTAAATTCACATATTGAATTTAGGCTGATGATGAAATCTTCAGACTATTACATTGGGATAAAACAATTAAAAATATGCATGACATGAATTCTTGAAGTTTTGAGCTATAAAAATCCAATTATATGATCACTTGAAAGACTGACAAACTTTCATGTTGAGAATTTGATTGAATAAGCTGCAAGAAATTTTTCAAAGACTAAATTTGAGAATGAATGTATGACATGATCAAACCGTCCCTTGTGAGATCTGAGCCGAGTCATTTTTACTCAATACTTCTTTGATTGTGTGAATCAATTCGATTAAAGGGCACTAGAACTTGCAATTGGGACCGATTCAAGACCATGCCATATTCCCGAAATCGAGCAAATGATCGAGGCACTTAGAAAACCCAAAATTTTGGCTTTCGTTTGAATTCCAAACCCAAAAACATTTTCCCTTTAGGATTAACCAACTTGAGCCTTTTAGCCTAATTTTTCTTTGAAACCACTATATTATTCCTAACCTTACAAAAAGACCAAGAAAATCAAACCCAAGTGTACATGAGCCATCCCATCAAAGCATTGTAATTCTTGACCATCAAATATGTATCAATCGGTATGCTATAAACCGATTCAAAAAAAAAAAAAAAAAGTTGAGATCTATTCAACAAGAATAAATTGCAAATGACAGAGCAAATTAGACAAAGTCTAATGTCATGCAATAGAAAATGAAAGAAAAACAAAAGAAAGATAGAAATAATGATGATCATAGATTCTACAAAATGCCAAGTTATGGTGGAATAGTGTCATGTCACTTTTTAGCCCAATAATTCCCTTTCCTACCAAATGTTACAACCGTATGCCCCATTATAACCTTGAATAAGACCTCGGGATCTCGATTTGAAGAAATGAGCCGGTGGCGAGTTGGTCCAGTTGCAAGCCTATGGGAGAATTCAATTGAATTTGATTTTGAGCGTTGATGATAAAAGCCAATCTTGAGAGTGAGTGAACTTTCCGATTCTACTATATGTGAGGCTCTGTTTCCATTAATCAAAGATCATGTCATGCTTGAATTCAAGGATTAAGCCAATGAAATTTTCTAAACACATATTCAAGAAGAATTAACAATAATGATTGGTTTGTGTGTTCACTCAAGTGAGAAGTATCATTCCATTAAACACTGCAACCAAGAGAGTTTAATACTTGTAATTTTGATTGTCTTATCCCAATATAAGAAGAATGAAATTTCTAAGGCCATGCAAATGGATTGAATATGCAGAGTCCAAGCTCCTAGGAGCACTGACTCTGACTGCTCGGGGACGATCAGTATTAAATGTGAGGATGTTGATAATGGCCAAAATTGACCATTATTTTCAATCCATTTCCGTGTCTGAGACGGACATTTTGATCGTGTTTCCATCTTATTTCAATAAGAAAGCAGTTGAATCTGATAGATTAATGCTAGTTTGTAAAAACATCGAGCCGGTAATAAAAAGACACAAAATATGCAATTTTAAATTGTATTTGTGTTAGAAAAATCAAAAACATGAAAAAAGGAAAAAGAAAAGAAAAAGGAATGAAAAGATGGGCAAAAGAATAAAAGAGCCCACAAAAATCCAAAAAGATGGGAAAAAGATTGAAAATCCCACAACTGAAATTTTGGTCAAGTGTTGAAGCACAATTCGAATTGTGCAATTCGAATTAATTCGAATTGCACACAATTCGAATTGCTGAAAAGAACAAAGAAATGGTTACGTGTTGGAAGGGATGCAGAAGCCTAATTCGAATTGTTCAAATTCGAATTAATTCGAATTAGGGAATGAAGAGGGACGAAACCCAAAGGCAAGAAGAAGATGCAATTCGAATTGTCCAATTCGAATTAATTCGAATTGGCACAAACAATTCGAATTGCCAACAGATGCAAGGAAGCCAAGCAGAAACCCTCATCCAATTCGAGAAAAGATCAATTCGAATTCTTCACAACAATTCGAATTGATGACTGAAGGCCACAATCCCAGCTCAAGGAAGAGATCTCACAATTCGAATTAATTCGAACTGATTGAGATAATTCGAACTTCGCTCAAAATTCATCCAAAGGAAGCTGTGGAACATGAGCACAACACTGGTGGGCCTAGGGTTTCGAAATTTATCTATAAAAGCCGACCTTCCATAACAGAATCAAGAGATCAAGAATTTTGCCAAAAAGCAGCTTGGGACAAAAAGAACAGCAGGAGGTTCCACACCCCTTAAGGGTTAGGTAGGTAGTTTAGTTTAGTTTAGTTTATTTTTCTTGCAAGTAGTGTAATTTTCACATGCTTTGATCTTAGTTTAGTGTAGAAGCAGTTTGTGTAACCCTTAGAGTAGCCATTTCCAGAATTTTTACAACCTTTCTAGTTAGAATAAACCCTACCTTCAAGTTAATGATGGTTTTGGGTTCTTTATTTTGCTTTCAAGGTGTCAATACAAGAAAATTTTCCAGAAATGGTGTTATTCATGTGTTTTGCCACTCTTTAATGCTTTCTTTAGAAATAAGTGCTTAGCATGTTTGTTTGTTTCAACTAGGTTACATTTATTATGTCCTAGTTGACATTCAAACTTAATAAATGCATGTTTGGTGGGTTGTTAGCTTGATTTTGTGCCTTAGAGCTTCAAATAAGTGTTATTAGGTTTTAGATGTTTTTAGGTTTGTTAGTATTTATCTTTATGCCTTATTTTTCCCCTGCCTTGTTTTTATTTTTATGCTGCCTTAGATAACATAGGTGTTCTTAGCTTTATTCATGCAGTTCTTGATTTTCTAGATGTTTTAGGTTCTTTGATCTTTGATCCTTTGTTTGTAAAAATAGGGTTTAAATCTTGCCAATACCCACTGGACAGGTGTTTGTTTATTTCTTGAAAATCTCACTAGGGTGGCTGTGAAGTGACATTGATGTGAGATGAGGGATTTGGTAAATCTAAACCCATCATTAACCGCACAGTGTTCACCTAACCCATACTTGTGAGAACAAAAATTGTTGTTGTTCGAAAATGTGTAATTCGAATTGAGGCAATTCGAATTATCTCGAATTGCCTAAGAAATTCGAATTGCACAACCAAAAATTTCCTTCATGTGGTTTCCAACCAATTCGAATTCTCTAATTCGAATTAATTCGAATTGGTTCAACAATTCGAATTGGCAAGAAAGACCACATTGTATTGCATGCCATCCATTTATGCCTTAGTTTATTTTCCATCTCTTACCAATTCGAATTGTGCAATTCGAATTAATTCGAATTGCTGAACAATTCGAATTCACCCTCCTCTTGAGGTATATGCCTTAGTCAATTTTGAGCAATGAAAGGGCTTCACCAATTCGAATTAATTCGAATTGCTCAATAATTCGAATTAGATGATGCTCCAATTCCTGGCAATGATTAATTGGGTAAGGTCATACTTCATTCTTCATGCATTCGCAATTCGAATTACCCCAATAATTCGAATTGAGCTATCCTTTTATTTTGAAAATTCCAAAAATATTTTCTTTCATGATTTGTGTAAGTTGCATGGGTGTATTGGGCCTAGGCCCATTTCACCTAACTTTATCCATTACACATTTCAACCCACTAGTGTCTACTTATTGTGTGCTTAACACCCACACAATACCAAAAATATTTTCTTACTTTTATGTTTTCTCCTTCATTGTGTGTATGAATGGATAATGAGAAACACCACAGATTAATGTTGGTGAAAGGTCCCTTCACAGGGATATCGATTAACCCGTCTTCTGTGTGTCAATCATTATCTGTTATTTTGCATGATCTGGTTAGTGGTTGGTGGAAGCTTCGGCGAGCGTTCTCTTCACTAAGAGTTTCGATTAGTCACTCAGCCAATTCCTAATCAGATACAGTTTTAATTTTCTTTATCTTAATTTCTCAACCTGAATTCAAGTTGCAATAGTATTAACTGATGCCGACCAACATCAGTTAAGACATATTACAGCAAGAAATATGTGGGTTATTCTTCCACTCACAGACAAAAGAAAACTAAATGACAGCGGTCACCGTTGTTTGGAATTCTTTTTGTCTAAAATCAGTCATCTGGGATAATTGGGAACCGGACAGCAGATGTTTGCAGTCCGGAAAACCCCAACTATCTCTGGCACTCTTTTAGCCGATTTCTCCTCATCTCAGGCTAATTCACCTTTGTGTATCGCATTCTGTCTAACCCCGCCATATATTTTGGGGTATTTTATTTTCCTTTTCATATACTTGTATGCATGATACTATTATGTAGATGTTCTGGTCTTATTGCTATTTTGGGGATCCTTCCCCTTGGACACAGAAGTCTTGATTTAAATCAGATGTTGCATAATAAATTTCCAACAAAAATTCTTGTGTAAAATCCGGATCTGAGTAAGGGATAAATTCAACAGTTATGACTAATTCATATTCCATTGGGGGTTGATTTTGAGAGCTTAGAAGCAGAGTCAGCGATTAGGTCTCATCTAGACTGAAAGGATCTGTGTTTTGATTGAGAGTCTAGTACCTGTTTAGAGAATGATTTTCAAATACTCATTTGCTTCTCAAAATTGCTGTGTGTTGGAAATCTGATATTAGATATCGCATTAAGTCAATATCCACTTGGGTGTAGATGAGATGTGATAAATAATACTAGAGGAACAACATATAGGCCTTGGTGAATTTATAAGGTAAGGTCGAGTATTCCTTCGACTACTATCTTCTTCTGCCAAAGTCTAGAATTGAGTCTTGAGTGAGTACATCCGGAATAGGTTCACTTATGGATCTGTTTCATTTAGTTTGTATCTCATAACTACCCAGATGTTGTAAGCCTTGTGGCCTATTGATATCTCGGGGGTTCTTGATCTGCATCTGGTCACCAAGACCAGGGGCTCTTTTATACTAACGGAAAGAGACGTTTTTAACTATTCCGAGTGATAGATTTAAATGCTTTCTTTACAGCTTTCTTTATTGCTTTCCTTTAAATGCTTTCATAGAGGTCACTCGGAAGAATTAGGGGCTGACCATCTGTTAAAAGGTTTGAGAGTTATGGAATGGTTTGGGGCTTGATTCGAAACTTTGGGTGTGACATGGGGGAATGATAGGAGTACTTGGCATGTCAACTAATGATATGTTAGGTGTTGCTTGTCCACCACAGATGAATGATACGCCTTAGCATGGCCATGTGAGGGCAGTTGTGAGTCTGTGGTATCTTAGAAATTGTTGTCTTAAGAGCATGTAAATTCTCACCATAAGTACCTGTCTGTTAAAGGGAATATGGTGTAGAAAGCATGAGAGTTAGCTAACTAGAGGATTATCCCCAGCTAAGATCTGTGTATTAAAAATGGAAGTTTAATTGTGTTTCATCTGAATCTTGTCCAATCTTTATTACTTTCCTCCCTGTCCCTTCTGTCATATTTTAAACTTGCTTTCTAGATAGTGTAGCATAATTTTATATTGCTTTCGTAGTATAGATTTAATTGCTTTCTTTGACCTAGTTTACCATGCTTTGTAGAATAATTTTTACTGCTTTCATGATCTGGTTTAATTTATGTCAAGTAGTTGTTAGAAAACCTTGCAAAACTTGAAACGAGTAACCGAGTGGAAAATCTTAGTAAACGACGTGGGCCCTGCTTCCATCGCACATCCTCCAGTGAACGATCCGGTACTTACTATAAATTACTGCAATTTTTGACTCCGTGCGCTTTCGGGATGCACAGTTTCTTGACACGAGTAAATAAAAAGACATCATTTTGAGAAAATACTCATGTAGTGGGAAGATGTTCAAAAGTTTCATGGCGCTATTGCCAGGGATCATAACTTGGGAGCGCCATGAAATTGGAAATTGTATTTAGACGGTTCTTCACCCCCCGGCAGCGCAATGAAACTCGTCAAAAGTTTCATGGTGCCATTGCCGGGGAGGATGCAGCGCAGTTGCAATAAACAATACTCTATTGAGTACACTGGTGTCTGGTAAGATTGAATTGATTACCCCGGCAGGTATCTTCTTAACATGAAATTAAGAGAAGCATCATGGTGCAGATACCAGGGACTTTCAGGGTGACAGACTGAAGGTCAATCCCGGTTGCACCGTGATATTTGTCAAAAGTTTCATGACGGGAAGGACCACAGCGCCGTTTGAAATCAAAAGACCCCACATGAGTACCAAAAAGCTGAAATCTTAATATATCCTTAAGCCTCTTCCCTAAATCATAACTCTTTTCATTTAATAAATCCACACCTGATAATTCAGAAAATTACTCGTGTTAATGAAACTCGTCAAAAGTTTCAGTGTTATAAATCCATGGATTTTTAATGCTTTCATTTTATTTTGATTACTTGATCATTATTGCTTATTTTTGCAACCTGTTTTTGATGTTTTTGGATGATGTTCATGTGTTAATGTGTGATTAAACCCTAGATTAGGATTTTTGCTTCTTTTAAATATTGTTCTTAGTTAAATTCATATTTTAAACATGTTCTAGCCTAGATTTAACTTTTGTATGCATTTTCATATGTTAGAATAGGTTTTGAATCTGAAATAGGGTAGAAATCACACTTTTTGCATGCTACTGTTCCTGACATGTGTCCTGGACACACCCACGTCGCTAACCGCCTCACATCGCGAGACCATGTCTTGTGACGTGAGGGTCTTGTGACGTGGATGTCCCAGAACATAGGTTTCAATTTTAAAACCCCCGCGTCGCAAGACACCCCGTCGTGAACCCAAATTCTAATCTGTAATAAGAGTCAGTTGATATCTGTCAATATCAGCTGATGATTATTGCAGAGAGGAAACATGTAGGTTTTTATCCGATTTCACGGACAGTAGAGGCCCAACTGGTAGCGACACTGCCATTATATGGTTTTATGCTGTCTCAATTCATTCCATCCGAGTAATTGGGAAACTGGATAGCAGATGTTTGCAGTTCACCTAATTATTTTGCCATCATTTTTTGCCTCATGGCTATTTCATTTATGTGTTCCACCTTCTGTCTAAACCTGCCATTAGATTTTGGGTTATTTACACTTCATTATACACTTATGCATGATACTATTATGTAATTACTGTGGTCTATATTATTTTGGGATCCTTCCCTTGGACATAGAAGTCTTGTTTTTAAATCAGATGTCTCGCATTTAATTTCCAATAAAAATTCATTTATAAAATTCGGATCTGAGTATGGGATAAATTCCTCAGTTATGACTAATTCACATTCGACTGGGGGTTGATTTTGGGAAGTTAGAAGCAGAGTCAACGATTAGGTCTCTCCTAGATTGGAAGGGTCTGTGTTCTTATTGAGAGTCTAGTACCTGCTTAGGGAATGGGTTTCAAATCTTTTATTTTCCAAAATTGTTGAGTATTGGAAATCTAATGTTAAATATCGCACTGAGATGGAATCCATTTGGATTCAAATGCGGTGTGATGAGTAATACTAGAGGAAGAATATTCGGGCCTTGGTTATTTTCTAAGATAGGGTTGAGTATTCTTTCAACTGCTATCCTCTTCTGCCAAAGCCTATTTTTGAGTCCTGAGTGAGTGCATCCGGAACAAACTAATTCATTAGTTTGTTTCATTAGTTTGTATCTCATAACCACCCGGAAGGAAGTGAACACTACGAGCGGTTCACCGAGATCCGGGAATTCTTGATCCACATCCGGTCATCCTGACTGGGGGCTCTCTTATACTACCAGGGTAATGCTTTTGAAACTTCCGAGTGATAGGATTTGAAACGCTTTCTTTACTGCTTTCTTTTAAATGCTTTCTATAGGGGTCACTCGGATGTATTAAGAGAGGTTCTAACTGATTCTATAGACATAAGGGAATGATAGTAGTACTTGTTACTTCAACTAATGATTTGTCAGGTGTTGCTTGTCCACCACAGATGAATAACATACCCTGGCCGGGGCAATTATGAATCTGTGGTATCTTAGAATTTGTGGTCTTAAAAACATGTAAACTCTTACTGTAAGTATCTGTCTGTTAAAGGGAACATAGTAAAGAGAGCATGAGAGTTAGCTATCTGACAGGATTATCCCAAACAAAGATCTGTGTATCAAAAAGAAAGTTTAATTGTGTTTCATCTGAACCTTGTCCAATTTTTATTCTTTTCTCCAAGTCACTTCTGTCTCATTTTTAATTCTGCTTTCTAGATAGCGTAGCATAAAATTATGGCTTTCTTAGAATAATCTTCACCGCTTCCTTAGGATAATTTTAATTGCTTTCTTAGATAAATTTAATTGTTTTTTTAGAATAGAATATATGCTTTCTAGAATAATTTAAATATGCATTGTAGAATAATTTTACATGCTTTCCTAGTTAGATTAAATTATGTCAGTAGTTGTTAGATTTCAAACCCATTAACGATTTGAGCAATACGAATGGAAAATCTGATAAAACGGTGTGGGACCTTTATCGCAAATCCTCCAGTGAACGATCCGGTCTTACTATAAATTACTACAATTTTTGACACCGTGCGCTTTCGGGCTACAGTTTCTTAACACGAGTAGTAAAAACGTGACAACCTATAAATATATCCTTAATCCCAACTCTATCATCATAAATCGATTTTCATTAAATAAAATCTAAACCGGGAATATTTCATTATTATTCTTTTCAAAAATACTCGTGTGGGAAATTGTCAAAAGTTTCAATGAGGACTTAAAGTATGAGGAGACTCCAATCCAAATACTTGATTCCAAAGCCCGAGTCACGAGGATGAAGACCATAAAAATGGTGAAGGTTTTATGGTCTAATCATGGTGTCGAAGAAGCCACTTGGGAGTTGGAGTCGGACATGCGCCAGCACTATCCACACCTTTTCGCACATGATCCCGAGACAGTTATTGGGACATAACTATCATCCTAAGCGAGGGAGGATGTAACTGCCGAGGAGTAGGTATGTCACATCTAGTTATATTTCTAGCTATACCCTTCATTTATATTGGTCACCTATATCTTCTGTATCTTCCTTCCAACAATTGAATGATAGGCAACTTCGAGGACGAAGTTGAATCTTAAGGAGAGTAGACTATAACACCCGAGATAATTTCTTGTTCACCTATGAATTTATTGATTAATAAATGTATTAATCATTTTAAGTGATTAGGCTAGCATATTAATCTAATTGTGAGTAGTAAGTTAATATAAGTATAATTATAATAATAATAAAAATAATAATAATAATAATAATAATAATAATAATAATAATAATAATAATAATATAATAATAATAATAATGTATTTATGTGGCTGCGCAGCTACCATGCAGGAGCTGAACTTAGTGTAAAATATAGATATATTATATATAACAATCTATAAAATAAAAAAAATAAAAAAATACTTCACATATATTAGATATTTGGATCCCAAATAAATCTCCAACACGCCATATTACCGCCCATTCATCTAGTTAAAACCGGCTGCGTGAATTCACTTCCCATAGCAGAAATACTTCCCATAGCAGAAATACCGATCGAAAAAGAAAAGAAGAGAAGAAACCTAGGGCGTCCTTGAGGAGGCAGCGACGATCAAGTCTTCTTCTTCAGGTTTAGACGGTGAATCATCCTTCATATTCCTTCCTTTCTCTGGTCAAGTTTATAGAAGAAAAAAAAATCCTTAACCTTCTCGGCGTTTATTTTTCAAGAACGCAGTCATCTCGGAGAATTTAGTACGTCGGAGGCGATTCCCTTGCTAATCAAACTAGCGAATTCCTGTTTTACAACCCTAGCTTGGTGTAAGGTAAGTCAATACACTTCCATACCATGTTCAGGGTCGAGTTAGGAGCTAATTGATACGAAGTCAAATCTGGAATTCTGATGTGCTGACAGTTTTATAGATCTAGAATAATCCTTGTTTTTCGCTTTGTTCCGTCGCGAATTCTGTAACACCCCGGTTTTTGGTCACCCAGGTCGGGGTGTCACCGCCACACCTTCCTAGTAAGACACGGCTTCTCCGGCTTACTAAAGAGATGCAAGGCTAGGTATTTCAGTTCTTAAAAATATTTAAAACATTTGCAAACAACCCATACAATATAGTCTCGAAAATAATAATATCATAATGCAGCGGAAATAATATTTAAGTATAATATTGCAGCGGAAATGTAAATAAGACCGACATGGTCAAAACACGGGTTAAACAGGCCCGTTTATTCTATAGTCTAATGCAAGAATTTAAATAATAAGTTTCGCAAAATATAAGTCCCCCCATGCATAAACGTGCTCATGTCTGTTCCACATACTCTGTAAGGGAAAAGGAAAGTAAATGGTTTGGTCAGCACAACTTGCTGAGTAAGTTAACACATGCATGATCGTAGGGTTTAAAAGCCATTACTTTAATAATAACATAAAAGCATGATAATAATCATAAATAATTTAATTTAATAATATAACCCATTCGCATAATTAAATCATGGCACTAACCAAGAGTACATTTAGCATAATTTAAATAAAAGCCATAACTAATCTAAATAAAGCATTCAATAATTTAAAAGACAATAATTAAACATTCAACTATCCCCATTACACCCAAGATTTAGTATTTCACGATTTCATCGCGATATCAACAAGTTTAGCCGGTAGCCCGGCGGCCGCAATCGTATCTGCCATACCCAGTACCACTCCGGAGCTTCGGAAAACCCATATGGATATTCACGAGAGTGTAGGCCATATATCTCATGCCCTTTTGGCAACATATCTCAAAAATTTCGCGCGGGTGACCATCATCCATAAAGGCACGAAGTGAATCGTTAGCAGGGCACCCTGCAGAGCACCCACCCCCTAATTTTAAAGATCAAGTTTGTAAAGGGGATTTCCTAAATTCCAGATTTCATGTATTTATTTCAAAGAGTCTTCTACTCGTTTAAACATTAAAGGCTAGTTTCACCATTTCGACAAGATTTCAAGATTTGACTCGGTCAACCACAGTTTACTTCAAAATTCATTAAAAATCGAGTTTAATTACACAAATTCTGAAATTTTACCACTGACTCGGAAACATCGAGATGAACAACTTTTGTGTTTTAACGTTTTCAATCCGAGATACCGAAATAGGTCAAAAACATCAATTTTCGTCATATCATCAATCTGTCCGAATTTCGTGTACAGCAGTTCAAGATTATCAAGATCTACCATAGCAAATCAACTCCAAACTTAATGAAATTTAACAGAGACCCTTTTAAGACATTTGTCTACAACTTTCATGTTCGGCTAAAGATCTAAATCAGCCTATAACAAATGTCAAAAACGTCATCAAGATCGGACCTAAGTTCTATCAAGAAATTCAAGATCCAATTTCAAGCAGTTCGGTTTCGAGTAGATTTCATATATCAAATCACCATGAAAAATTCTGAAAATTTTACAGGAGATAGATCAAATCCTTTGGAACGTTTTTGGTGTTTTAAGTTTTTCCGTTTGAAGAATTTTACGGGTTCGGAAAAATTCGACAAAACTGTTGCGCCAGTAGAAATCATACGTTGACAGATTTTTGAAATATTTGATTAAGCTTTTAGTTTTCATGTTTTAATTTCTCCCAAAACCATGTAAGTGTCAACTTACAGATTCGTAGATGTCCGGGATCGTTTATTTCGAAGGCGTGGCTTCCAGTCCACCGTTTATCCTCTCCGTTCGTCGGGTCCTTCGTTCTAGATCCGATTCGGGGTGTAGAAAGAAAAAGAAGAGAATTAGGGTTTCGTTTTTGAATTAAAAACAAGATGGATGAACAGATCTAACTTACCACGACATTGGAGATCTCTTAAATTCGTCCACGGCAGTCCTCGCTCGGTTTTGGTGCCTCCGATGACTTCCGGATCTAAGGTTTTGTGTATAGAGAGTATCGTAGGGTTTTGAAAAGTGTTCGGGGCTTTCAAAAGGTGTTATTTATACGCAAATATGACCTAGGGACGTCCAAGGTCTGCCTCTAAGAGTCTTGAGCCGAAAGGTGTTCAACCGAAGTCGGAAAATCCGGATTCGGGCGAGTGAATCTCGCAACCAGCGAATCTGTCGCTCGGTGCGGTCGTGGCGCGGCTTTTCCACCTTCACCGCGCGGCCACCGCGCGGCACTCGCCTGGACTTCGGTCCGGGCGGGTCGTGCGATCCGTCGTGCCTTTCCTCCTCTCTTTCGGACTTCTATCCCCCTATGCTCCCGGATTCCGATTTCCGGGGTATCTTCGGGTTTCTATTTACTCTCTAAATTTTACTCGGGTCTAATTGCATGTTTGGACTCGAATTCTCGAATTCATTGGTGTCGGGTTTCGGTGTACGATTTATTTATTCTTTAATAATTCTTTTTATTTAATTAAATTCCTTCAATTTCTTTTTAAGTTAATTCTCATTTCTCATTTCCTTATCTTTATTTATTTATTTGCTGAATTTATTTATTATGGTATTTATTTTACTTATTGTTTATTTATTTAATTATTGTTTTATGTTGCAAAATTCTCGGGTATTACAGTCTACCCTCCTTAAGAATCAACTTCGTCCTCGAAGTTGTGTTCGGCTTTTCTCGTGCTAAGGTCTTTTGTTTGTTTTGTTATGTTGTGACTGCACTTAGAATTAAAACTTCTAAGCTGCCTACGTACCCTATGAAGGGATCAAGCCATAACGTAGTTCAAGACAATTTGAATTTGTTTGTTTGTTTACATAAATGCACGAAAAAAAAATAAATGGTATGACATCCTCTCCCCCTTAAGATTGCAGTTATGTCCCCATAACTGTGTCGGTGTCGGTTTGGAACAATGTCGGGTAGCGTTCTCTCATGTCGGATTCTACCTCCCAAGTTGCCGTCTCACTTTCGTGGTTCGACCAAAGAACCTTGATCATTTTGACGGTTTTTTTCCTCGTTACTCGCTCCTTAGTGTACAGAATTCGCACTGGGACTTCTTCATAAGTCAGATCCTCATCGAGTTCGATTACTTCCGGTTGAAGTACATGTGTCGGGTCTGGCACATACTTTTTTAGTTGTGAGACATGGAAGACATTATGAACTCGATCTAATTGTGGCCGTAAAGCCAGTCGGTAGGCCAAATTTCCGACTCGTTCTAGAATCTCGTAAGGTCCTATGTATCGAGGACTCAACTTTCCTCGTTTGCCAAAGCGCATCACCCCCTTCATGGGTGATATCTTTAGCATGACCCTATCTCCCACTTGAAATTCTAGGTCTCGTCGTCTCCCGTCAGCGTAACTCTTCTGACGGTCTTGAGCGGCTTTCATTTTTCCTTGAATCACTTTGATTTGTTGAGCCATGTCTTCGATAAGTTGTGGTCCCACTACCACAGACTTATCGTTTTCTTCCCAGCTCAACGGGCTTCGGCTTTTTCGTCCATACAACGCCTCGAAAGGTGACATGCCAATGCTAGCATGGTAGCTATTATTATAAAAAAATTCGATTAGGGGTAAATGGGATTCCTAATTTCCCTTAAATTCCAACACGCATGCTCTCAGCATGTCTTCTAGTGTTTGGATTGTTCTCTCGGTTTGTCCATCCGTCATTGGGTGGAATGCGGTGCTCATTTTGATTTGAGTACCGAGAGCTTTTTGTAACTCCGTCCAAAAGTGAGAGACAAATCTACTGTCTCTATCAGAAATGATGTCATGTGGTACTCCATGTCGTCGTACCACATTATCAACGTAGGCTCGGGCCAATTGGTCCATAGTTCATGTGTCCTTCATCGGGATAAATATGGCGGTCTTCGTTAACATATCCACAATCACCCAAATCTTGTTCATGCCTTTAGGTGATCGGGGTAATCCCGAGACAAAGTCCATCGAGATGCTATCCCACTTCCAACTTGGAATCTCTAGTGGTTGCATCAGTCCTAAGGGTTTATGTCGCACTGCCTTAACCTTTTGGCAAGTGAGACATTTCGCCACGAAGTCTGCCACTTCCTTCTTCATTCCCGGCCACCAATAGATCTTCTTTAGATCTTTGTAAAGCTTGTCGCCTCCGGGATGTACTGAATATGGCGTGTTGTGCCCTTCCTCCATCAACCTTTGCTTCAACTCAGCACACTTTTGAGGCACACACCATCTCCCTTTGAAACGAATGCTTCCATCCTCGTGGACAGCAAATCCTATTGCCTTTCCTTCGGCAATATACCCCTTTATCTTTTCGAGTTTCGCGTCGCCCGGTTGGGCGAGCTTAATCTCGTCCAATATAGGAGTTTCTACGACCATGGCGTTGATTGTTTCACTCACTGTGCCCGGATGCACAAGTTCCATGTCCAATCTCGCTAAATCCATGTACAATGCCGGCGGAATTACCAACGAGTTCGTCACGTGTTGGGTTTTCCGACTTAGGGCATCGGCTACCACATTCACCTTCCCCTCGTGGTAGGCTATCTCTAAGTCGTAGTCTTTAATAAGTTCCAACCACCTTCGCTGTCTCAAATTCAACTCCTTCTGAGTGAATATATACTTCAAGCTCATGTGGTCGGTGAACATTCGACACTTCCGCCCACAAAGATAATGTCTCCATATCTTTAGAGCGAAAACGACCGCTGCCAACTCCAGGTCGTGTGTGTCGGATAATTCTCCTCGTGAGGTTTTAGCTGGCGTGATGCATACGCTACGACTCTCGAGTCTTGCATCAAGACACAACCTAAACCTTCCTTCGAAGCATCACTATAAACTTCGAAGTCACCATTCTCTGATGGTAGTGTCAATACGGGTGTGGTTGTGAGTCGTTTCTTCAGTTCTTGGAACGCTGTCTCACGAGCCTCTGTCCACACGTATTTTACTCCCTTCTTTAGTAGCTGGGTCAAAGGTCGTGCGATTTTCGAAAAATCCTTCACGAACTGTCTATAGTACCCGGCTAATCCAATGAAACTCCTTATCTCAGTTTGGCTCTTTGGAGTTGCCCATTCAGTTACGGCAGGGACTTTTGCCGGATCCACTGAAACTCCATCAGTGGATACTATATGTCCTAGAAATGCTACCTCCTTCAACCAAAAATCGCATTTGGACAATTTGCCGTATAGCTGATTCTTTCGCAAGGTCCCTAACACTTGGTGCAAGTATTGTGCATGCTCCTCCTCGTTTTTCGAGTAGATCAGGATGTCATCAATGAACACCACTACACACTGATCTAACAGCTCTCGAAATACATTGTTCATGAGGTTCATGAACATCGCCGGAGCATTTGTTAACCCAAAGGATAACACTGTGAACTCGTAGTAGCCATATCGAGTTCGAAACGCCGTCTTCGGAATGTTTTTCTCGTCAATTCTCAACTAGTGATACCCAGATCGTAAGTCAATCTTCGAGAATACTGAAGCTCCCTTCAGTTGATCAAATAGATCCTCTATTCTCGGCAAAGGGTATTTATTCTTGATAGTCACTTGGTTCAACCCTCGATAATCTATGCAAAGACGTAATCCTCCGTCTTTCTTCTTAACAAATAAAACCGGTGCTCCCCAGGGGGAAGTACTCGGCCTTATGTACCCTTTTTCGTAACAGCTCCTCGAATTGGTCCTTTAACTCCTTCATTTCCAGCGGTGCCATCCGGTACGGAGCTTTTGAGACAGGCTCTGTGCCCGGGATGAGATCTATAGTGAATTCAACATCTCTCTCAGGTGGCATTCCCGGGATGTCTTCAGGAAACACATCCGGGTATTCTCTTACCACTTGTATGCTATCAACCTTGTTCTCTTCCGCCTCAAGGTTGTGCACGTAGCACGCATATAGCTCATACCCCTTACGCATCAAGTTATTTAGTTTAAGTGCACTAACAATTTTGTTACTCTTCTTAGGGGGCTGAGAGTAAAAGATAACTCTCTTTCCCCTACTTTTTGACAAGGTGATCTTTTGTTTTTGGCATTCGATCACCGCTTTATACTAGGATAACCAATCCATCCCAAGTATGATGTCAAAGTCTCGTAAGTTAAATTCTACTAAGTTCGCGAAGAATTCTACGTTCTTTATCACTATAGGAATTCCGTTATATCATTTAGAGCAAGATATTACTTCTCCAGAAGGCAATTAAATTCCTAAGCTAAATCTCTCGCACTTAGGTAGATCTAACTCAGGCACTATTCTTGATGTTATGATTGAGCAACTAGCTCCAGAATCAAATAGAACTCTAAGGGGTGTATTCAAAACATGAAATGTACCTGCCATCACTTCTCCTTTTGCAGGCACGTCCGCTTGGTTAACCACGTTGAGCCTCCCCATAGGGCGTCCTTGGTTGCCCGGCTGATTCGCGTTCTGCTGCTGATTTTGTTGTTGGTTTTGATTCTGCGGTGGCGGAGGTCGTTGGTTCTGGTTCTGATTCGGCGGCCTAAATTGGTTTTGAGGGGGTCTATACCCCTGGTTATTTCCGTTCCACCCATTTTGGTTCTGAGGCTGTTCCGGCCCCATGACCAAATCTTCCCTCTTTGATATGTTCTCCATCCTCGTTCGGCAATCACGACGAATGTGACCCATTCGACCACATCGGAAGCAGGCGCCCTGTTGAGGGCATCCCCTCACCAGATGGTGTCGTCCACAGCTTGGGCAGGGTGGTACGGGTTTTTCTTGGTTAAACCTCCTCCCAGTGTTGGTTTGTTGTGGCCTATTCGACCCTCTCCGCTGTTCGTTCCTTCCAGTGTTGTTCTCGCTTCTCGCGTCCCGGTTTCTCTTGTCTTGGGGACCCCTGCTGGACTCCCCACTCACTCTTCTCTTCAGTTGTTGCACACGCGCTACTGCCACAGTGCGGTCATACACAGCTTGCAAATCGGGGTAGTGTACCCCCGCGATCACCTCGCGAACAGACAGGTTCAGTCCCATTTCGAACTTTTGAGCTTTCTCCGCATCCGTGGGTACGAGTCTTGGTGCGAACCTCACCAGCTCCTTGAATCGAGTGTAGTACTATTGTACGGTTTGGCCTCCTTGCTTCAGCGACAGGAATTTGATGAGTGATTTTCACTACTCATATTTTACCACAAGCGGATGGTTGTCATCAACTAATAAAAACCGGTGAATACCGGGTCGAACCCAAGGGAATTCAGAATATTATTTCATTCTGGAGAAAACTTAGTCATTTTAAGTTCATTAATAATATATTTTATATTTTGAAAAGAGTTTGTTTAATTCTAATGGTGATTAAATTAAAATAATAGCATTAAATTTAAAAATAAAGCAAGTTAAAAATTTAAAATAATAAAAATAAAGATAAGATATATGCTTGTAATGATTTAGAACATGCAATCTTTATATAAAAGTGAAATTGCATAATGATTTAGCATTTCCCAATGTCTAAAAAGATCAATTTCAGCATAATTAATGATTTTATAAAGATTAAAAATATGCCAATTTCCTAATTTTCATAATTTGTAAAAACAGACTTCATGGAAGCAAATTAAATTATCTAACATTCTGCAATCATCAGTCTAGGTATAAATTTGAGTCTTTCCAAAGCATACAAATTTTCCTATTGTGATTAAACGACACATTTCATTTCCCAAATCAGCGTGTACATGCCAGAATCCATTTATAATGTGATTTATTCCCAAGACCGGTACTAAAATCTAATTTCCACTTTTTATCTCCCGATTTAGCAAAGCAGAAATCAAACAGATTAGATTCTAACATTTAATTATGCAGAATAGTGTAAATAATCTAATAATTATGGTAAAATATTGATAAAACATGGTAAAATGGATTTTAATACTAAATTTAGAATGTGAACAGATTAGGATATTGCCAGATTACTGTAAATGGAATAATAGAAAAGATCGATCAATTCTGAATTGCAGATTAATGACATAGACATCAGATTAAAGAGAATACAGAATCATCGATTCATTTTATGCAGTAAAACAACAATCCTAATTCAAATTCTAACATCATTACAGATTTATCCAGATTTAACATATAAACATCGATCATTATTATTGCTTCCATAAAAACATAGATTCGTACTTCAAAGTAATTCCGAACTCCCGTTCTAGAACACTTCTAACACGAAGAACATAGAAATCCATTTACAAACATGAAAACAGTAGGAAATTATGTTTAAAAGCAAATCCTAAACATTACAAAGCAAGAAGAAGGAAAACAACACATAGAATGCGAAGAACACAGTCAGAGAAGACGCTCTGATCACTTCCTCCGGCATGGTTCGGTGTTATCGGTCTTCTTCTCCAAAGTTGCAGAGCTTTTCTGTCGATAGAATGTGTGTGGATTGTGAAGAATGAAGAGAAACGGGTCTTAAAACCGTGTTCGGGAGGTTAGAAAACTGCCCAACCGCGACTGTGGCGCAAAAAGTGGCGCTCGGAAGAGGTTTTCGGCGCCACCAAGGAGATGCGGCGCATCCTGACATTTTTCAAAAATTCTGCTGCGGTGCAAAAAGTGGCGCTTGGAAGGGGTTTTATGCACCGCCAAGAAGGTGCGGTGCATTCTGAAGCTTTTTCACCTCTGAAATTTTTCTAAGTGTTGAAGCGGTGCCTAATGCGGTGCTCGGAAGGCAGTTTAGGCTCCGCCATGCCTGTGCGGAGCATTCTGGGAAGATTTCAACTTTTTTTTTCTTTTTTTTTTCTTTTTTTTTTTCTAAGTCTGAATCTTGGCACATATCACATTAAATATTCCTTATTTTCAAAAATAAAGCTTCCGAACATCGCTCTTCATCATTTAAATGCCTGAAACAACATTGCAATGCATTAGGTTTGCCAAAGTCTTATTAAAAACACATAAAAACATGGTAAATTTAACCTAGATAAGCAAAATCTAACCATGATCACTTGAAAAATAAAAACACATGAAATACACCTAAAAGTGCAATAAATTATGGTAAAATGCACTCATTTTGGACATATTTTAGTATAATTTAAGCTCATTTAAATGTGGTTTCACAGGGTGCATCAAATTCCTCGTACATCGCCGATTTAGTACTCAAGGGATAGAATCGATCCCTGAGTAGTTCCATCATTTCCGCCCAAGAGTAGGACTCGTCATCTTCAGTCATCTTGGCTTGAGTTGCCTGCCACCAGTCGTCCGCTTCACCTCCCAAGTAGTACGAAGCGACGTGCACTCTCTCTCCTTCCAGACACTTGACTGCTCCCAGCAGCTTGTCGAAGGTTCGGATCCATTCCTCCAGTTTGGCTGGATCCTCCTCACCAGCATAGTCGGGTGGCTGGTAGGGATTCACCATTGCCAAGTAATTAGGGCGAGCTTGGGGCGGAGGTATCGCCGCAGCTTGGCCTTGGTTGACTTGTTCGTTCCCTAGCGCAATCAAGACCTCCTCTATCGTCCGAAGATGATCGCCCGAACAATCCTCTATCGTCCGAAGACGATCGCCCACATTGTTCGGTGCGGGGGCGTCTTGCGCACCTTGGGGTTGTTCCTCTACAGGTTGAGCCGATTCCGTGACATTTGGAGGTGTTTCGGTAGGTGTTTCAGTGGTGGTTTGGGGAGCGGATTGAGTTCTTCCTCTTCCTCTGGGTGCCATTCTGGTACAAATAGGGTGGATTAGGACTTGTGAATTTAACATATAGTCTAAACAATTTCTATAAATGTGTATGTGTTTTGTAATTTCGCACGTGGTGCTCGATCGAACTAAGAAGCGCCGTACGCTTCTGGGTTTTATTTTATTTCATTTTGTTTCGATTTTTTTTTCGGACAGGTCTGTCCAGAATTTTATTATATATATATATATATATATTTTTTTCGATTTATTATAAATAAATCGGGCATTTTATTTCCTTAAACGAAATTTTAGTACAAACGGGAAGGTGTACAAAAGTAGAAGTATTTTCCTAGCAAAATAGTATCTACTATAAATAGAGTCCCTAGCGTCTCAAGACGTCCTCCGGTGGGGTAGCGGGATCCTCCTCCGGGTCTTCCTCCTCCGAACTTGGCGGCAGTAGATCGTCAAAGATGGTGTTCAAGTCTTGTCCATGAGCATCGATGTGTTCCTTCAGGATTAGGTTTTGCGTAGTGAGGGTTTGGACTTGGCGTTCGAGTTGGTTTATGCGGTGGTGATCCGCCTCTCTCAAGTTGCCCATGTGGTGCAGATTTGCCTCCAGTTGAGCCATACGATATTTCATTTGTTCTATGGTTTGTTGGGAATCAAGGTGAACGTTCATCATTTTGATCATCAATTGCATCATATCTTGACTAGCCTTCTAGCGCAAGCAAAAGATCTAAGTTAATATTCGCCAAGATTCTAGGTTAAACTTCGCCAAGATGCTAAGTTAAAATTCGCCAAGATTCTAAGTTGAAATTCGCCAAGATTCTAAGTTCTCTACATAAAAGAGATGCAATATGCAAATGCAAATGATGATTCCCCCCAAAAATAAATTAATGCACTATATATATATTTTTTTCCATGGGTTTTAAAATAAAAATTTTTCCATGGAAATAATACTCTAAAATTTAAAATAATAGTCTAAATATTAATAGTAGTTTAAAAATAATAATAGTTGATTTGGCCAAGGCGTATGATACGGTTCGTTGGGATTTCTTGTCCGAATGTTTAACTGACATGGGCTTGCCGAGGGGGTGCCATCAATTGATAATGGAGTGTGTCCGATCTTCGAGCTTCTCTATTTTGTGGAATGGAACACCTGTGGGTAACATTCCGGTTGGCGGGGGGTAAGGCAGGGCGACCCTCTTTCTCCATATCTTTTTGTCATCGTTATGGAAAAATTGTCACGTACTATCTTGGGGGAGGTCGACGCGGGATCTTGGCAACCCATTCAATTGCGTACAGGCGGCATAGGGATCTCACATTTAATGTTTGCTGACGACCTTATTTTTTGTTCAGCTTTAACAGAGAGGAGTGTGATTTGTATGGCGCAGGTGTTGGAAAGATTCGATACCCGATCCGTGTTGCATGTTAACGCTGCTAAGTCGATTGCCATCACATCGTCTCATGCTACGGCCTTGGAGAAAGGCTGGCTGGTTCGTCACTTGGGTATTCGGGTTGGCGCTGACATTGGTAAATATCTTGGCTTTCCCATTATTCAAGGACGGATGCGGATTGATCATTTTGACTATTTGATTAAGCGGATGGAGAACAGGTTGAGTTCCTGGTCGAGCTTCTTACTCAACAAGGCGGGTAGAGTAACTAAAGCGCGGGCGGTGTTGGCAGCTCTTCCGATTTACCCCATGCAGATTCACATGCTGCCACAGGGTGTATGTAATAAGGTGGATCGTATCATCCGGCGTTGGCTATGGAAGGGCTCGGATGGCCGGGGGATTCATCTCCTCCAGTGGGCTCAGGTGGCTCGGCCGCGGAAGTTGGGAGGTTTAGGCATCCGGTCCGCTAGATCGATGAACTTGGCATTGCTTGGTCGACTTATCTGGGATTTATTATTTAATTCGGATAAGTTGTGGGTGCGAGTTATTCGTGAAAAATATGGATTAGAACATGGTCTCTTTCCTAGGTCGCATTATAGGGGCACCAAGGTGTGGAGGATGTTGCATAAGGTGGGTGATGTTTTTCAGAAGGGGTATGGGGTTCGTATTGGTAATGGAGAAAGTTCACTTTGGTATGTTCCGTGGTGGAAAGGGGAAACATTGTCTGATCAGGTGCCCTACGTATACTACAACGATTTACACCTCAAGGTTCAGGATGTCATCTTTGAGGGTCAATGGAAATTGGATGAGTTATACACGCCAATTCCTGCTACTATTAAGGATGAATTGAAAAAGACAGCAGCTCATGTCCTATCTCTGCACTCTCCAGATCTGCTGCATTGGCGTGGTGATTTGCAGGGCCGTTATTCCGTCCGCTCGGGGTATGCTTGGGTGGCAGGCCTTCCTTCGAGCGAGGAAGGCTGGGCTTGGATGTGGAATTCTAACATCCCAGAGAAGTATGGATATTTACTATGGATGATTGGGCATGGGGTCCTTCCATGTAATGAGTTGAGACATCGGCGTGGCATGGCCTCGTCACCATTATGCTCCATTTGTGGTACGGAAGTTGATGATTGGAAGCATGTTGTGCTTCACTGTTTTTGGGCAAGTGAAGTGTGGAGGCGTATTGGATTGGGGCATGATCATTCAGTTCAGAACATTGGTCATGATGGGATTCGGCACTGGTTAGAATGGCGGTTTCGTATGCATGGCGCCTTATTCTTGGCGGGGCTATGGACTATATGGACGGAGCGTAATGCCAAGATCTTCCGAGGTTCTAAATCGACAAGAGACCAGATTGTGCATCAGATCACGAGTACTCATCATCTCTTGAGGGCGCATCTCCAGCATCATACCCTGAGCAGGCCAGTGCGGATCGTTTGCTGGAAACAGCCGACTGATGAAGGGTGGATCCTCCACTCGGACGGATGTGTTATTCTTGTAGAAGACAGATCAGGTTTTGGCGCAGTAATTCGGAGCGCGGATGGGACATGGCGTCTCGGCTACTCTGGCCAGCTGCGCGAGCGTCCCGTTGTAGAAGTCGAGTTGTTGGCGCTGAAATTCGGGATTGAGTTAGCAGTGCGGGAGGGCTTGCTGCTGAGCCGATGCTATTTGGACTCCTTGGACGTGGTTAGATTGATCAACGGGACTGTGGAGGTGTGTCATCGGATGTGGCCGATCATCTCCGACATTAGGCGTGGATTACAAGTGATGAACGGTTGTGGAGTACACCATGTGTTTCGGGAGGGCAATCAAGTGGCGGACGCGTTGGCTAAGTGAGCGGCAAGTCTAGAGGAGTTCTACACGACTTGGGCTTTCCCTCCAGATGAACTCTCCCTGGTGCTAGAGAAGGATGTCATGGGTACCTCCTACCTGCGGACATAGTGTTAATTCTCTTATTTTGCTTTCTGTTATTTTTATTGCATTTTTCTTTTCCTTTCGCTCGCCTCTTCAGGCTGTGTAACCAAAAAAAATAATAATAGTTTAAAAATAGTCGGGCTCTGATACCAACTTGTAACACCCCGGTTTTTGGTCACCCAGGTCGGGGTGTCACCGCCACACCTCCCTAGTAAGACACGGCTTCTCCGGCTTACTAAAGAGATGCAAGGCTAGGTATTTCAATTCTTAAAAATATTTAAAACATTTGCAAACAGCCCATACAATATAATCTCGAAAATAATAATATCATAATGCAGCGGAAATAATATTTAAGTATAATATTGCAGCGGAAATGTAAATAAGACCGACATGGTCAAAACATGAGTTAAACAGGCCCGTTTATTCTATAGTCTAATGCAAGAATTTAAATAATAAGTTTCGCAAAATATAAGTCCCCCCATGCATGAACGTGCTCATGTCTGTTCCACATACTCTGTAAGGGAAAAGGAAAATAAATTGTTTGGTCAGCACAACTTGCTGAGTAAGTTAACACATGCATGATCGTAGAGTTTAAAAGCTATTACTTTAATAATTACATAAAAGCATGATAATAATCATAAATAATTTAATTTAATAATATAACCCATTCGCATAATTAAATCATGGCACTAACCAAGAGTACATTTAGCATAATTTAAATAAAAGGCATAACTAATTTAAATAAAGCATTCAATAATTTAAAAGACAATAATTAAACATTCAACTATCCACTACCCAAGATTTAGTATTTCAAGTATTTCACGATTTCATCGCGATATCAACAAATTTAACCGGTAGCCCGGCGGCCGCAACCGTATCTACCATACCCAGTACCACTCCGGAGCCTCGGGAAACCCATATGGATATTCACGAGAGTGTATGCCATATATCTCATGCCGTTTTGGCAACATATCTCAAAAATTTCGCGCGGGTCACCATCGTCCATAAAGGCACGAAGTGAATCGTTAGGAGGGCACCCTGCAGAGCACTCACCCCATAATTTTAAAGATCAAGTTTGTAAAGGGGATTTCCTAAATTCCAGATTTCATGTATTTATTTCAAAGAGTATTCTACTCGTTTAAACCTTAAAGGCTAGTTTCACCATTTCGACAAGATTTCAAGATTTGACTCGGTCAACCACAGTTTACTTCAAAATTCATTAAAAATCGAGTTTAATTCCAAAAATTCTGAAATTTTACCACTGACTCGGAAACATTGAGATGAACAACTTTTGTGTTTTAGTGTTTTCAATCCGAGATACCGAAACAGGTCAAAAACATCAATTTTCGTCATATCATCAATCTGTCCGAATTTCGTGTACAGCAGTTCAAGATTATCAAGATCTACCATAGCAAATCAACTCCAAACTTAATGAAATTTTACAGAGATCTTCTTAAGACATTTGTCTACAACTTTCATGTTCGGCTAAAGATCTAAATCAGCTTATAACTAATGTCAAAAACATCATCAAAATCGGACCTGAGTTCTGTCAAGAAATTCAAGATCCAATTTAAAGCAGTTCGGTTTCGAGTGGATTTCATATATCAAATCATCATGAAAAATTCTGAAACTTTTACAGGAGATAGATCTAAGCCTGAGGAACGTTTTTTGTGTTTTAAGTTTTTCCGTTTAAAAACTTTTAAGGGTTCAGAAAAATTCGACAAAACTGTTGCACCGGTAGAAATCATACGTTGACAGATTTTTGAAAGATTTGATTAAGCTTTTAGTTTTCGTGTTTTAATTTCTCCCAAAACCATGTAAGTGTCAACTTACAGATTCGTAGACGTCCGGGATCGTCTATTTCAAAGGCGTGGCTTCCAGTTCACCGTTTATCCTCTCCGTTCGTCGGGTCCTTCGTTCTAGATCCGATTCGGGGTGTAGAAAGAAAAAGAAGAGAATTAGGGTTTCGGTTTTGAATTAAAAACAAGATGGATGAACGGATCTAACTTACCACGATGTTGAAGATCTCTTAAATTTGTCCACGGCAGTCCTCGCTCGGTTTTGGTGCCTCCGATGACTTCCGGATCTAGGGTTTTGTGTATAGAGAGTATCGTAGGGTTTGGAAAAGTGTTCGGGGCTTTCAAAAGGTGTTATTTATAGGCAAACATGACCTAGGGACGTCCAAGGTCTGCCTCTAAGAGTCTTGAACCGAAAGGTGTTCAACCGAAGTCGGAAAATCCGGATTCGGGCGAGTGAATCTCGCAACCGGCGAATCTGTCGCTTGGCACGGTCGTGGCGCGGCTTTTCCACCTTCACAGCGCAGCCACCGCGCGGCACTCGCCTGGACTTCGGTCCGGGCGGGTCGTGCGATCCGTCGTGCCTTTCCTCCTCTCTTTCGGACTTCTATCCCCCTATGCTCCCGGATTCCGATTTTCGGGGTATCTTCGGGTTTCTATTTCCTCTCTAAATTTTACTCGGGTCTAATTGCATGTTTGGACTCGAATTCTCGAGTTCATTGGTGTCGGGTTTCGGTGTACAATTTATTTATTCTTTAGTAATTCTTTTTATTTAATTAAATTCCTTCAATTCCTTTTTAATTTAATTCTCATTTCTCATTTCCTTATCTTTATTTATTTATTTGCTGAATTTATTTATTTATGGTATTTATTTTATTTATTGTTTATTTATTTAATTATTGTTTTATGTTGCAAAATTCTCGGGTATTACAAATTGGGTCTGACTTATTCTAAGAATTTGTTCATATAGGTGTTAGGAATCTCCCTGTATATATTCAGAATTTTTGACGAATTATTTCATTCCCAGATGGCCGATCTTTAAATTGTGTTTTCTGAGTACGAGTTTGACAGATTCCTTCACTTGCAAATATTAGTATTTCTCTGTTGGTTCCGCCAAGAATTTTAAATTATGTTCTTCAAGGAAATTGTTCCAATATGTGTGAGGAAGATGCCTACAAAATTTTAGAATATTTGGCCAACTCACGAATTATCCATGATTTTATTTTCAAAGTGCGTTTCTGTGTCGCATCATATTCATATCATATATGATGAGGCCTTAATTTCCTCTAGTTCAAGCATGATTTAACCTTAGAGTTGTTCATGAAAATTGTTACTTTTGAGTGTAGGATTCATGGTTTAATTTTCAGAATTTTTGGTGGAGTAATTAATTATGGAATTTTTAGTTTTTGACGTATCGCTATTGGATAAACACTATTATGCAAGCTCTTGACACTTTTTCTTAAATTTGGGTTATGAAACCCTTATGAACTATGATTTATGTACCAGGGAAGTATTTTACGCATCTTGGCGTAAGATTGGAGTATTACAATATAATTTGTGATGAAAATTATTCATATAAAAATGTATTTATTCATGGCTATGCGTAGTTTATTACTAAAACCATTGTACCTTAGAATTCGGGTACGTATGCCCACATTTAGGCTCCGGAGAGTGAGTACACTAGGGTGGAGCCATGCATGGCCGCCCCTCTCCTTATATGTGATTTACCATGATTGTGTCTATATGCATGGACCCCGGGTGTGTGTCGATATAGGCTGCCGTTGGCAATTTGAGGGATGAATTCCCGTTACTATTGGAGCTCCTTTGGTGTCCCCCCGTTCTAGGCATAATGGTGGAAGTAGGTTCTTTTATGATTCGTTAGATGGTTGAACAATGTGAATATTTTAAATCGACTATTACTGTAATGGCGTTTAATTTATATTTAAGTCAATCATTTTAAAACCCCTAACTTGATATGGGGTGGATTGGCTTACTCAGTAATTTAATTACTGACGTGTGTTGTTCATTTTGTTTTTTTGTACAGAGTTCGATGAGCGCCATTGATCATCCGCATGCATGGGAGTTGGGACATTCTTTTTAAAATAAATCTGCAAATCAACTTTTAAATTTATGCATTTGTTCTTATTATTTATTACGGATCACTAGCTTAGCCGGTTGGCACTTTTTATCATTTTCTGCATTTAATTTATTTTAAGTACTACTGGACAAGTTTTGGTTATTTTGGAACGACGAATCTTAATTTATTTCTTTTAATGAATGTATGATGCGATTCGAGCCTTAGCATTCCTTAAGTAAGGTTGCGTTCCGTAGGCTTAAACAAGGAATGTTGGCTGTAACATCCCGGCCCTTTTTGAGTTTGAAAACCGGGGTGTTACACTTATGGTAGTGGTGGTGTTCTATAGCTCAGCTGACAAGGAAAAATTTTTGACCGATCGAAGAGACATCTCGTGGATTGCATGGAAGCGGAAGTGGGCGTCCGAGGTTATGGTGAGGAAGCCATTGATCTGGATTTTCATATTCGGAATTCATTTCAATGCATGGTGTGAGGACAATTATCAAAAATTGGTGAAGGGTTGGGGTAAGTTAATAAACATTGATCGGGATACAAGAGAAAAAAAAAAAAGAGATTGGATCGAGCTCGCTTGCTTGTGGCATTAAATGGACATAGGAATATCCCATCGGAGGTAACCGTTCTTGTTGGCGGTACTAAGTCGAAGATTAGGATCGTGGCGAACTTCTGTGAGAACGTAGTGGAGGAAGATGTTACTGGAGCAGAGGATCTGGGGGTGAAACAGTAGGAGGTCAAGCCGGCAGGGAGTGTGCCGGAGCCGACAGAACCGAGGGAGGTGGAGAGGTCCGGGTTCGACTTTTTTGGGGAAACAAAACAATCTAAAGGATTATTGCATGAGGGAGCAAATTATTTGAAAAATGCGGCGGTTCAGGCTACAGTAATTATTACGGATAGAGGAAGGATTTCCAAGAAAGGGAGGGTAGCGCAGACACAGATGGGGAGGTGATTGTTTGTGATAACGAGACAAGGACTAATGGGCCGAACGTTAATGAGGGGCCTAATTCGTGGGTCGAGGGATTAAATAACAAAATTGAGCTGGGCCAAGACAATATTATTGTTGGTAAGGAGATACGCTTTACCAATGGGGCTTGTAGGGCTGGTGGGGTCAACATATTAGGGTCACCCACCACGGGAGATGCTGAAGGCTTGGATGATCTGGAAGCTTCAAGTGGCGAGGGCCACAGAACCCATTTAGGGGAAATGACAAAGCACATGTCGATGGAGCGGTTGGCGGGGTTAAGCAGTGATATGAGATCGGAAAGGGACATAGAGTTGGAGAGTCAGGTGGGGGCTGTCGGGTGGAGGACGGTGGAGGAGGTGGGAGCTACTAGTGAGGTTGTATTTGGGGTTCCGATGGACACAGATTTGAGGGAGAAGGAGGGGCAGAGAGAGGATCTGGGCATGACAGAGGGTTTAAGAGAGGAAGTAGGGGCTGAATTGAAGAAAGTCGAGGAAGCTATGGCTAGGCTGTTGTCCAGAAAGAAAGGGTCGAACCGTAGGGGAAGAAAGAAGAGGAGAAGAGTTGGAGTCAAGGGAAACCATGGTCGGGACGGGAAGGGCAAGATAGCAGTGCAAAATAGGGGGAAGATTGTTTTGCGCAGCTCCAATTTACTACAGTCCGCACGCAAGAGGGGGTAAGGTTGGTAGATTTTTTGGAAGCAGAGGCTATCCTAGATTTTGCAAAAAAATTGGGACTTGGATGTTCAAAGGGTAGGGAGGAAGCAATTGAAAGGGTTAGGATAGAAACTGAGCGAGGACAATAAATTAGGTTGGAGGGGCCTGTTGGTGTTTAGAGTTTTCTCATGCGGATAGTAACTTGTAATGTAAGGGGTTTAAATAGGGGGATTAGGAGACGGGCGGTGTCGCAGATGTGTAAAAAAGTTAAGCCGTCGGTTCTTTGTATACAGGAGTCAAAGATGAGTGTTGTCAAGGATCGATTGATATATAGGTTGTGGGGTTCCAAAGGTTGCAATTTTTGCTACCAACCCTCTATTGGAAATGCGGGTGGTCTTATTGTGGTTTGGGATGGGAATAGCGGTCAGTTTAGTTTGGTTGAGGGCGAGCATCATTATTTGTGGATCAAGGGCAATTTAAGAGGGCTAGATGGGCTGGTTAATTTTTTTGTGTACATGCACCGAATGTTAGGAGGGATAGGGATGGGTTGTGGGATCGGTTGGCTCTTAAATGTGACGTTGGTAATGGTGAGTTGTGGTGTTTGACGGGAGATTTCAATGTTGTGTGTAGTGAGGGAGAGAGATTTGGCGATAGTGAGGACAGCGGCTCAAACAGAGAGTTTAGGGATTTCATCGATCGGATGGGTCTAGTCGATTTGCCGATGGCGAGGGGGGTGTTTACGTGGTTTGGGAGGGGTGGGAGAGCTTGGAGTAGGCTAGACAGATTCTTTGTGTCGCTGGGGTGGTTGTGTTAATGGGGTGCTGTGTCTCGAAAGAGGGGAGAGACTATCCTGTCTGAACATTATCCGGTGTTGCTCGAAGTTGGGGAGAAGTCATGGGGCCCTAAACCATTTCGATTCCATAACTATTGGATGGAGGAGAAGGGATTTTCAGAGGTATGAGCAGGGCATAGGGGGAGAGTGGGCGGTCTAGTGGGGTTGGGCTGTTTGGGAGGTTGAAGGTGCTAAAAAACAATATTAGGAGATGGGAAGGCTACGGGGCGTCTGAAATTGACAAAAAAGTTCACAGATTATCGGAAGAAATACGTGATATTGAGTGCAATTTCCAGGAGGGCGCTGATGGTGTTAATCTCGGGCAAGCTTGGGCGGATAAAAAGAGGGATCTCAAGATGATTTTATTAGCCGAAGAGAGGAGATGGTTGCAGAAGTCTCGATTGAGATGGCTAAAGGAAGGGGACTTAAATACTAGATTTTTTCATTTGGTGTCAGCGATCAATCGGCGTAGGAATTTCATTGGGGCTATCAAGGTTGACGGGGTGATGATTGATGACCCGCGGATTGTAAAGGAGAAGGCGTTTGGTCATTTCCAGGAAATGTTCTCCAGGAAAGATGATGAGCTTTTTAGTGTTTATGATGTTGGGCTGGCCAGGTAAAGTGAAGAAGAAAAAAGTTCTCTGGTCAAGAGCTTCACAAAGGAGGAAGTTAGATTGGCGTTATGGAGTTGTGACGGTAACAAGGCGCCTGACCCGGATGGTTTTAATTTGGGTTTTTTCAAAAGATATTGGGGAATTCTTAAGGGTGATATAATGGAGGTCTTTAATAGGTTTGAAATTGATTGTGAACTGCTCCGAGAAGCTGGGGGATCTTTCATAACGTTGATTCCAAAGGTGAACTCCCCGGTGGAATTTGGAGACTTTAGGCCAATTTCACTAATAGGGAGCGTTTACAAGATAGTTTCAAAGGTGCCCGCAAGGGGGCTTAAGGAAGTGGTGGAGAAGCTGGTGGGGGGTGTCACAAATGGCGTTCATCAAGGGTCGGCAAATATTGGACGGGGTGTTAATTGGAGCTGAGGTCATCCGTTCAACACAAATGTCTGGACAACAGGGCTTTGTGGTTAAACTCGATTTCGCAAAAGCATATGATAGGTATCCTGGAGTTCTTTATTCAATATCTTGGAGGCGATGGGGTTTGGCGAAAAGTGGATTAAGTGGATGAAAGAATGTGTTTCGAAAGCCACAGCAGCGGTGTTAATTAATGGCTGGCCGACAAAGTTTTTCAGGTTACAGAAAGGTCTCCAGCAAGGCGACCCGATCTCACCGTATTTATTTGTTCTTGTGGCCGAGTTGCTGAACAGATTGGTGGGTAATGCAACAGTGTTATGAGCTTATTCAGGTTTAAAAGTTGGTGAAGAAGGACCGAAAATTACTCATCTCCAATTTATGGACGATACGGTTTTATTTTGTGAAGGTAATGTGAACCAGATTGTTGTTCTAAAAAAATCATGACTTGCTTAACTTTAGCTATGGGCGTAAGGATCAGTTACGGTCCCTGTATGGTATTAATTATGATGAAGATCATATTAGGGAGGCTGCCGAATTGTTGGGTTGTGGGGTTGGCACGTGGCCTATGAAATACTTAGGGTGGAGAGAAGACTAGCAAGGTGAGGGCAGATTTAACACTAAGGATATTTGGCAACGTATTATTGAGAAGGTGGAGAGAAGACTAGCAGGGTGGAAGGGAAGAATGCTATCCCAAGCCGCTAGGCTTTGTTTAATATAAGCAGTACTAAATAGTTTGCCAATCTATTTTCTGTCTATTTTCAAGATGCCCAAGTCAGTGGCAGATCAACTAGAGAAGTTGAAAAGAAGATTCTTTTGGGATGAGTGGGATGTGAAAGGAAACTTCATACGGTTTGTTGGGATAAAATCTGCTCACATAAGGAGGATGGCGGACTTCATATCTTCAATGTGCAAAGACTCAACGAAGCATTATTGCTTAAATGAAAATGGAGATTTGGTTATGAGAATACTACATTCTGGAGAGATGTAATAAGTGCTAAATATTATGAGGGGACAGGTTCTTTGGTTCCGCTTCCTAAGCCTGGGAGATCTTTGTGGGGAAGTATTTGTAAGGCTTGGGAGAGTTCGTACATGGCTAACATGGGAGATAGGTTCATGATTCAAGTAGGGAAGGGGAACTCGACAAAATTTTAGTTGGATAAATGGGTGGAAGGAGGAAGACGCTTAAAGAGAGGTTCTCGCGGATCTTTGCACTAACAGTTAATAAGTCTGGACTGATATCAGAGATGGGGTCTTGGTGCGGTTTCAAATGCGAGTGGAAAATCCAACTACGACGGCCGCTTTTCGATTGGGAGATCTAGGTCTGGGATGAGTTGTTAGGGGTGTTGAGTGGGGGCAGAGAAATTGAGAGAGGGAAGTTCTGGAATAATTTTGGAAAACAAAATGCTCGATGAAGGTCAAACTTATAGCATGGAAGATGATACTGGGAGCCCTTCCGGTTAAAGGTCTCCTCGCATCCAGACATTGCGCCTAGGTAAATAACGATTTGTGTTCATTATGTGGGATAGAGATAGAGTCAATTGATCATCTCTTTTGCAAGTGTGAAATGGTCTGCCCAATCTGGTATCATGGAATAGCATGGTTCAGTGTTGTGTGGGCGATACCAGGAGATGCTAGGAGCTTGTTGGAGTGGTGGCTGTCTTTCAGCCCAAAAAAGGACGGTGGAATGGCTTGGATGTTGACATGTCTGGCAATATTTTGGACAGTTTGGAGTTGGAGAAACAAAGTGGTGTTTGAAGCTTTGAGGTAAAACCCCGCTGCAATGCCCCCTGACAGCCTTTACACTATAAATCCTATAGGGCTGTTAAAAAGCTTGCCTAGTTTTTCCTACCGAAAGCGCACGGTATCAAGCTGCAATATTTATTTTTATTGTCGGGATCGTTCAAAAGAGAGTTACACGATAGAAGTGTTTTAATAGAATTATTAGCTCTAGAATCTGTCTCAACTCTCGATTTAAGAATGTTGTAATGATGATTACTAAAGAATACTGCTGAAATATAAATGCTCAAAACTGTAAACGTAGTAAAGAAAGCAATTAAAATGATGTCGAATATTATAGCTATATTCATGTGTTTAAAATGTCACAGACCAAATCAAATGAAATAAGAATATGATGAGAATATCATACTTCATTGGCTAAAACATAATGAAAGTCCATTGAGATAGAAAAATCCTTTATACAGCTTAATCAAATCTTCATGTCTTAAATCACTTCCCAAGACAGGTACTTATGATTCAGTGTCATGACATTCTAAGCTCTGAAATCATGGAATACTATCATCACAGAATGATCTGTCAGACTCTTTCTGTGATAAAAGCTTTTCAGAATTGTCACTTAATCTTTTTCTTTCAGACTCAGATTAAGCCTTTGACAACTCGAGGTCACTTCTAAATCATACTATATTTATCTGAACTTGAAGTTGTTCTTTCTATTACTCTGATCAAATTGATCTTATGACCCTGTATTGAATGTCCTCTAAACAAATGAAAAAGCAAGTATTTAAATCTATCATCCAATGTTTCCATAAGACTTGTTTCCTCAGAGTAATTCCTGCAAGTATTCGTAAGGAATAATAGTCTTGTAAGTATATCAAGATGAAATTGCTATTCAAATTCCTTGACTTATCCAGACTACTCAGATTTGTATGAATGATTCAGCTCGAGAAATCTCTGTAAACAGTTCCAAATATCCATGATTTGACTCAGGATTAGCAGACTGTAAGAGAAATATTTAATCTCCTACTCATAGCATGTAGCGATAACTATAAAGCCATGAACCCTGGAAATTAATCTTCCTGATACTCTACTAATTTTTAGGACAAAAGATGGTTTTTGAAACATCTTTCCCTTTTAAACGACAGGTACTAAATGCCCAACTAAAGAACAAGTTTGTTCTTCATCAGTCCTGAGTAAATAATGATTGAGAAAACCTATATCATCATCTTTCTCAGTGTACCAGTGAAAGTAATAATACGAATTGCAGATATGAATTGTCAGTCTGTAATTATGAAGTAAGATTACTCATCATAGACTGGGAAATATCCCAAAATATTATATGTATATGTAATATTATATGTATAAAGAAATGTTGAGGGTTCTGAATCCTCTTAATCAAAATGCAAGGGTGTTTCCAAAATATACATCGGAAACTAGACAGAATTAGGAAATAATTTTCCTAGGAAAAAGGATTTGAGAAATAATTCTGCAAAATAAATGTCCAAAGTAGCTCGCAGTAACTACTTCGGGTTTCAAACTATGAACATTCCAATTTTCCGCACACTATATCTGTACAGCGTGGAGGGAGCTAATATTCAAAGAATGTTCCTCAGATTTTGTTTATACAAAGAACTGGATGCCTCGCGGTAATTTCTGTAAGAATGCGGCGAGGTACTCAATTCCTACTTATAGATAGGGGTTATATATGTATAAGAAGTAAAAGTGAATAATTGATACCCCGTAATATGGATATCAAATCTATTGCTATTATAGGTTGGTCCTCTCGCTTTGTCAGATTGACATCGCGTGAGTATTAGAATAGCCTTTGTCACAACAGATCTATCTGGATGTTTCCTCGCGTCATCTTTTAGGATGAAGCGAGGATTTACCCTTATTCGAAGTAAATGATCAGAATTTATAACTGTCATAACTACCTTCTGGGATTTCCGTTTAGAAAATTATGAACATAGAATCTTTTGCATCCAAATTCATGAACTCAGAGTTATTGATTCTTAAAGATTATCAAGCGATGATTAACACTGCATGGGTCTCTAGGAACCTTTTAGAGTTCTGAACATTAAACACTATGATTCTCGTTTGTGAACATAATATCGACAGAAAATCGAATAAATTCATAGTTCTGCTAGGTCATACCTAACTCGGTTACAATATCCAAATTTCTTGCGTAATTGGAACGAACAATTTACGAACTAAAAATGTGGAAGTGTTATGATCTTTGAGAATCGAATTAGAGATATGATGCGAAATTCAAATTGAATATCGAAGTTGAGGTTTATACTCCGCTGAAACAGAATTAAGAAATAGAAATGGAAACCAGAAAGATAAGAAATTCACAATCTGATACTGATCATTCTTCATGTATCTCAAATAACAAAGAATTAAAAACGAATACACCTGGAAATCTGATTGCTATCAGAATAATGCAAAGATGAGCGAACAAGTCGGAAGTTAGATGATGATCGTCGTGATGGATGAACAAGCGATCCGAAAGCAACTCTCCTCCCAGGGTATCCTCAAGCTAATCTAACAGCTAATCTTAAAGAAATCTACTACGAAATCGAATTACAAATCTATGAAATCAAATTACAATTTTACGAACTCGAATTACAAATCTGAAGAACTCAAAGTAAATTGCAGGGAAAATTAAATCCTAACCTACCTACTAAACTCTAAAAAGTGGACTGGAGAGTAAAATCGAGCTATTCTCTTCAATCTCCCGCCTGCTGAGCTGATTCCCCCAAGGGTCTTATTTATAGATGGGTGTTGTAACTGCTTGAACCTTGGATGATAACCGCTCGCATCAGAATAACTCTCCTCTCGCTTTGTCCAGTTTCTTCAAAGCGAGAGTTCAGAAACTTAATCATCTTTCTCAACAAGGCGAGGTCCTTTAATTTCTCCAAAGAATTTGCTTCTCGCCATGATGAATAAAACTTTCTGTCTTGCACAGATTTTCTTCCCTCGCGATGTCAAACAATCATCGCGTGGACTTCAGCATCTGCACATTTTCCTTAAATCTTCTCCTGACTTCAAACACAAGTCCTCGCATCATTCCTTTTCTTTCCTCGCTATGTCCTTTCCTCCTACTGCTGCTTTCCAGCTTAACTTCCTGATGAAGGACAAAGCGTGGATCAGTTTGATAAGAACACAGCGTGCGAGACTTTTAAGGAAAACTTAGAATTTCAAGCCATTTTCAGTGTAATTCCAACTTCTTCACAATCTTAATTCTTCTTCCATCTTTTCTAATCCTCTATGAATATTCATCAAAAATCAATGGAATTAAGAACAAAAGAACATGACTAAGACATTAAATTGGACGCAAATGACAGTCATAAAAGGCTGTCATCACCATCCTCACATTTAGAAACACTTGTCCTCAAGTGGTAAGAAACTTGTAAAGTTTCAAAGAATAAGTCCATTTAGTGGCTTCTGAGATTTAGATGTTCATGTAAGATTCCACTGGATCACTACCTTCTCTTTTCCAACCATCTCAAGCTCAACTCTTTCAACTGATTGATGCTTCATACCTGACTTTGAATTTACCAGGTTCATGAAAACATTAACAAAAGTGATTTGCATTTATGTGAATTATTGTTCTGCTCCTTAGTTAGTCAGACTTTTCTTCTCACGCTCAATCCTGTCCAACTCATGTGCATATCTTGTATTCTTAAATGAAATACACTCTCTCTTTTTTATCAAGGGGTGGCCTTCCGTGGCTTTCAATAGCTCGGTTTCACATTATTAGGAGGAGTTGCATGGTCTGACATTGCAGATGAAACTTCAACTCCCCTGCCCTTGATTCTGCTTTTTTAAAGTTCTTCAACTTATAAATCAGAGGGGCAGCTGTGCCAGCTACTTATATCCACATTATTTTACCACGTCTGTTTCTGAAATTTCCCTTGCTCTCTTTTTTCTCTTTTTTTTTTTTTTACTCAATATGCACACTCATCTTCCAAGAGAGACTAGATTAGATCAATCCTCCTAGCCTTGTGCAGTTGTTGTTTATAGTATGCAAATCACTAAAGTTAATATAATCATAAAACCTTCAAACTATTTATCCAGTAATGACATCAATCAATCTCAGAGCTTACAGCTAAAAACAGTTTTCAAGAGCGGCTCATGCTTGCAGTGAAAATCTATAAAGTAGATGTCTCCACAGGAACCACTTTTAAACTCATCTTCTATTCCTTCATCAGTTTATTAGCCTCCCTGAGTGTTTTTACATTTATTTTTTTTTTATATGATCCTAGCTTGAAATTCAATACTATGATACAACTTCATATTAGTTCTATCCTAAGTTATACTAGAATAAATGGAAACAGGGAAGAATTAAAGAAAAAGAGACTGCAATTAAAAAGAAGAAGGTTTCAGAAAACTCCCCTGTGATCTCAGGATGGTCCTACATCATTGTCTGGATCTTTGGGTGGTATGGATGGAGATTTCTTTAGATCCGAGACTAGGTTGGCAAGGATGTCTACCAATCTCGTACTATTATACTGCTCCTGCCTCCTCAGCTCCATATCCCTTTCTCGTTCCTGTCTTCTTTCTTCAAGTTCTTCTCTTCTCAGCCTTTCAAATCTTTCCATTTCTTCCCTTCTCATTCTTTCCTGCCAATCCCATTCTTCCTTCCTTATCTTTTCTTGCCTCTCCATCTCTTCTTTCCTGAGTTTTTCTTCAGTTTGAATCCTGGCATGCTCAAGTTCAATCCTCTTCTGCTCCATTTCTCTTTGAACATGCTTGTCTTCTGACATAGTTTTCACTAGCATCTCCATGGACTGTGCAAAACTTTGGATTGAAGTACTCATATTCTGAGATTCATCCACAGATACTGTGTTCCTCATTGGTTGTCTCAAAGATTGAGATGGTGCAGAAGTGTTCTCAAACTCCTCATCTTCTGGAATAGGATTCAATGCAGGAGATGGAGTTACAGTCTTTGTCTTAGGAGATGGCACCTTTGATCCTGATCCTTCGGAAGTTTGTTCCTCTAAATCCGGCATTTGGTAAATCAACTCTCCTCTCAAAGTGTCTTCTGGTAATGGAATAGGAGGATCTATCTTTATGATCTCTGGTAAAAATGGTGTGATCGAAACTCCTTGTTTCTCACAGAGTCTTCTAATTAAATTTGGATAGGCCAATGCTGCATCTTCTCCAACTCTTGACTTAATAACATTGAGGACATGGTGTGCAGCACTGCATTTCCTTCCTGACCATAACAATGCAAATCCATCGAAAGTTCCGGCTGAAGGTCCTTGAAAATTTGTAGTGGGTCTGAGCTTTGAATAATAGAAATCAAGTGTAGGCAGGTACTCAGGCTTCAAATTCTTCAATGGAATCTTATTCTGCTCAGTTCCTCTGTGTGTTGAACAGAATCCCAGTGCCATTTTTCTAGCATTAACAAGTTTATTTCCTTGAGTTTTCTTCCTCAAAAGAACCTCAGATTTGACTTCTGGCTGTTCTAACAAAGGTGCCTGTATCAGATCATTTAGAGTTTCCACAGTGACTTGCACTGTTTTCCCTCTAATCCATGTTGTTTCTGCCTCAACATCAAAGTTAGCATAGAACTCCCTGGTTAGTTCCACATAACCACATTTGTTATTGTGTCTCATGAAAATGTCCCATTCATTGATCCTTCTCCAGTAGCTGATACACTTATGATCCAGCCACTTGGGATGAAATCCTTTATCCGGAACAATCATTTTGGACATCCCCAAGTAGTTCTCCAATGCCTCCTTCCTTCCATTAAACTTGATCTTGATTTCTTCCTCTGTGAATTCAGTCCTTTTTTCAATGCTATCAGGGATTGACAGCCTCACCTTTGGACTATTCTTTCCCCAATAACTCAAAGGTAGCAATTCTGGAACATCTTTTCCGGGGGATGATCCTTCAGACGTATCTGATTCATTTCCATCGGATTCTTGTGCTTCTTCCTGCTCATCCCCAGCATTCTCATTTCCTTGTTCTTCTGTGTGGCCTCCTTCTTGAGCAGGTTCCGTGTTTTCTTCATGAACTTGTTCTGGGTTTTGTTCATGGTCAGGCTCTGGATATTCTTCTTGAACTCTATCAGTATCATCATATTGTGAATTGCCTATACCTGAATCATGTATCAATGACGTGCTGGTATCTAGCTTCTCAGTAACTTCCAGGCTATGCTGATTTAAGATCTCTGTGGGATCTTCCTGTACAGGTTCATTCAGTAGAAGAGGAATAGCAGTAGGTTCTGAATCTAAAAGTCCTTTGACTCCAAAATATTCTTCTACTTTCTTCTTCTGTTCTGCGGCCCATTCAGGATCATTCATCCTTGCAATTGCTCTCTGGACTACTTCATCCCTGACTTGAGGTGGAAGGAGTCATTGATTCATTTGATTTTCAGCATTCGTCTGTGTTCTGAGATATTGACTGACAGTGTCTTCTACAAAATATTTTCTCTGCTGAACTTCTTGAGTTTCATTCCTCTGCACTTCTTCTTCATAAGCTTGTATTGCTAATGGAGATGGTTCCACTACTTGGTCAGAATTTATTTGTTGTTGGATTTCTTCTAATTCTGACTCAAGTTTAGCTGCATATTCACTTGCTTGTTCTACTGAAGTGCGTGCATTCCCTCCTTCTCTAGCCAATTTTCTGAACTTTTTAATCAGTCCTTCCAGAGAGTAAGTCATGTTTCCGACTGTAGTTCCATGCAAGTTCATATCTTCAAAAGTTTGCAAATCTTCAAGTGACTGTTCCTGAAATGTGTCCGCCACTGATTTCTCAATTTGATTCACAAATTCTTGCTCATCTGCAGCTTGTTCTGGTTTACATCTTGTTCAGTTTCTTTTTCTGAAAATCCTTGTAAATCAATCTGACTTTGAATAATATCTCTGTTGACCTGAGCTTGCTGATCTTCATCTTGCTCTTCTCTATCATCTTTTTCAGCAATCTGAACCTGTTGGAGATCAGTGCTCGGTCTAGTTGATCCTTGTTCATCAAGTTGATGTTCTTCAATACATGCTCTCCAGCCCTCTGGATCTATATCCCCCACTTCCAAATTAGTATAAGGAGTGAGCTCCAACTTCTCTGTGTAGGGAACTATCCCTAGAGTTGGTTCGACTTTTTCTTCTTCAGAGCAGGTGTCAGGTACCACATACTTAGGCTTCCTGGCTTTCATCTTTATCCTGAATTTCTTAACAGGTTTTTCAGGTTCTTTTTCTTGCTGCTTTTCTTGCTCAAAAGTGATTTCCAATTGTTCTACATTCTCCAGAAAAGACCCTTGCTGCTTAAGTTCTTCAGGATCAGTTTCCTTCTGATTAGAGGGCAACTTTCCTCTCCTTTTATAAGTAACAACTTCTTTCTTTTCTTGGGCTAATTGCAGAATCTCGACATCTTCGTCCATCAAGTCCTTTGTTAAATCCAGAATTTCTTTGGCTGCTAACTCATCTTCATTCTTCCTCTTCTTTGGAATTCGGCTAGTCTCCTTAGATCTGCTTGTCTCCACCTTCCTCCCAGTCCTTTTCTTAGCTATTGGTACTTCATCTGAAGTGCTCGAACTGAGATTGTGTGACTTTCTCTTTTTGGTGGATACTTTCTTTTTACCTTTCTTGTCTTGAGTTCTCATGAGTTCCTCCCATTCACGATCTGCCTTCTGTTTGTTTGCATAATAGCAATCCATACTTTCTTGCAGAATCGGATGGATTTCATCATTTTCCTCATTCTTTTCTCCCACAATAGTTGTAACCTCATCAACTACTCTCATCTTCTCAATTCTTTGCTCATCATCTGTACTGTCTTCATCTGAATCGTGCTTCTTAACATAGAAATTCTTGCCCAATCCTTTCAGCATGATATTCATTCCCTTTCTATTCAGATATTTCTCATTCCATGCATCCCAATCATCAATAATTACCTGCTGAATTCTTCCTTGTGTTTGATCAGTGTAGGGTCTGTGCTCCTTGTATGCATTTTCCCTGCACATGGCATCATACATGACATACTTCTCGATGAATTCTTTCTTCCTCTCCTGGACATATCCATGAACTTCTTGTTGGAGAGTAGGAGGTAATCTTTTCATGATCTTGTTGGGTCTATCTGTAATGAGAAGATCTGCATCTGCTGGTGTTATTGATGGGGCTGAAACCTTTCTGAAATTCGCTACAGGTTCCAGTCCTTCATTAACAACTGATTCTCTGAAAATATTCCTTACTATATTTTGTGGTGTCTGTTTTGCATCTGATCTCTGCTTCCTGTTTTTGCCTGATCTCTCAACTTCTCTCTCCTCTGCATCCTTAATCCATGCTTGCTGCTCTGACATCAAATCAGCAAACTCCTCCAAAGGAAATTCCTCATTAGGTTTCCTTATCAACCCTGGTTTAAGAATTCTTTTCCTTAGATCTGTCCCTTTAGACCAGTTATTCATATACCTGATCCAGGTATTTCTAGCTTCCTGAATAATTCTAAGGACATCTTTCCATACCATCTTACCTTGTTTAGCTTTCTTGAAATAAGGCTCCAGATCATGCCTTAAGTTTATCCGAGCATCAATAATTCTATCAAGGGCCAGATTTGTCAAGAAATTCTGTTCAACGGATCCCTTCTTGTTCAGAAATGTTGGAGGCATGTATGCAGGGAGTGCCTGCTGAGCATCATAGACTCTAGCATTCCGGATTTCATTAAGTTTGCAGCAATATCTGGTGAGTCGCTTCACATATTTCGGTAGTGGTTGGGGATCAAAGTAATCCAACTCCAGCCCTGTTTGATCTTTTGGATTGATAATTCTGTAGCATTCCTGATTCCACTCAGCCATGCACTTCCTTTCCCTTTCCAAAAGTCTTTCCAGTCTGATTTCATTAGGCAGGTGCCTGTCATTGATCAGAATTATCATTTGATCATCCCAAAATCTATTCATCTTATTCCAGAATGCTTCTTCTAAATCAATCCTCAATGATTCCTTTTCCTTGTCTGGTATATGTTGAAACATGAATGGATTGATATAAAAGTCTGGTGGTGAAATTTGCATTCTCGTCCATCCACCACTTCTCTGAATAGTTTCTACCATGTTAACCGTTTTCGTCTTTGCCAAGAATGATTTCTCTTTCTTATCTGATTCTATATTTCGAGCTTGAAGTTCTTCATAGGTCATCTTATGAATCCTTAAGAAACAAGAACAACTGGTAAGTTAGTGTCACCATACTCACATTTAGAGCTTGACTCTAAATGTGCAGATGATAAAAAGAAACATAATACCAGATTTCCTTTTTATATTCATCGTTCTATCCATGATATCACCATACTCACATTTAGAGGTTTGCTCTAAATGTGAAGATTTCAATGTTGACAAAGTCTACTTTAATGCAGAAAATAGCAGAAAACTTAAACTCAAAACATCATTAATCAAAAGCAAAAACATAGAATTCATCAGATTCAAAATATGGAACTACAAAGCATGGTGTTTCTTATGACATTCAACCTATCAATTACAAATGAGGAGGTGTCTCTGCCTCAATTCCAAATCTGAGGAACAGATTACAATGCTCAGAGACTAAGCACCTCATACAGTAAATTGACACGACTCCATAAGTGTTCCTTGAAGGACCGTGATTGTTATCATAATAGCTCCTAAGGTCACAAAGTCTCTTCTTGGGTTTTCCTTGAAAGGGTGAGATAAATTCCTCATAACTTGATAACCACCCTCTGACTTGAAGTCGAAGATCCTTGAGTCTTCGTCTATTCTTGCACAGAGGAGCGAAGAGCCAAATTCCCTTCTCTTGTTCTTCCCTTTCATCCTTACTTAAGAGCATAAGAGCTTTTACATAGATGGATGGGGGGTGATTATCAGTGATTGCAGGTTTCAAAAGTTCAAATGCTGCTTGTTCATTCTTGTCTTTAACGAACAAACGCAATGCCTCATGTAACTGGTACATCCAATTTCCTGCATTTTTGCAGGTTTCAAGGAAAACGCTTTGTGTCTCTTCAAAAGTTCCCCATCCCCATGCTGAAAAGTCTTCAAGAGAAGCCTTTTTCAAGACTAAAGGATGATGAGTAGCTTTTTCGAGCTCTTTGCAGACTAGTTTACAATTAAAGACAGTCTCAAGGTGGTCAAATGCCAATCTTGATAAAATGTTTCCAAGAATCTCATAAGGAAGATCTGTGATCTGAGTTTCCTCCAATCCAGATTTCTTTATTGAAGTCCTTGGTTGCTTTGATGAAGTTCCAATTTCATAGCTGAATAAGATTAAGAACAAAAAATAGAATTAAAAGCTAGAGAATGCAATTCATTAATGGAAAAGGGATGTACAGTTTCGAATCATCCACATAATTCTTTGTCCCAAGACAAAAAGCACAAAAGATACAAGCAAAGAAACTATGAACTGCTTAATTTCTAATTTATTCTAATTCTAGCAGTTCTTCTTCATTCTGATCTTCCTCTCCATTGTTCCATTGCTCCCATTCAAATAATATGCCTAGTTCGCCACTTGCTCTTCTGTATTGCTTGACATAATCAAACAGTTCGCATGGAATACACTCCATCCTTTCATTAAAAGGTAATTGCTGTCGCTCTTGGATAGAGTGATTCTTACAAAAACTCCTTTCCTCTTGATCAAAGAATGGGTTTGGGAACTTTTCACCATAAAGGAGCCAGTGGAGAACACTCATTTTTAAGAATAGAAGTTCAAAAGGATCCTGAGTCACAGATTTGATCAACTGAATTCCTTCCTCATCCAGCTGTGAATCTTGTTTGGAAAGCAGTAAAAGGGATCTTATGAAAGCAGTTGGTTTGTGTTTATCATCTAATCCGGGCTTAAGAATTTTATAAGCTTTTTCCTCATTTTTATCCTCCACAAAGGCTATCAATGCAGGCACGATATTAAACATATAATTGCCTGCATCCTGACATCCTTTAATGAATTTAACTTGGTTACTTGAGTAAGCATCTCCTCTCCAAACAGCACAAGTTTCCAAATTAGCTCTCTTTAGAGCTAACGATGATCTGCTTGCTGAGAGGAATTGCTTAGAAGTTTCGGATGCTCTAAAAAGTGCCTTTATGCTTTCCATTCCTAGTCTTGACAGAATGTCTCCCAGTAACTCAGTTGGTAAATCAAGTATTTGAGTTTCCAAGAGTTGAGGGTTTTCGACATTTCTGAAAAGAAAAGGAGGAAAAACACAGAATAAAGAGTTAAACTCAACATTTAAGCAGTAATGAGATTAGATTTTATTATCAAAATCAGGCTGCATTACATCATACAAAAGATCTGATCTAGTGACAGTTTCAAAATCAAAAATTAGAAGACATGTCACATGCATCAATCTCTTCCTCCTTCGTCCAAAAACTTATTCATTAATGCTTTAGGTGTCATATTCCTCCCCTGCTGCCATCCTAAAATCAGCTATGGCTCTATTTGTGTCACAGCAGAGATAGCAGACCTGATCGGCTGTATAGTTAAAGTATAATGGTCTATGGAGAGTTTCCTGATTATGAACTTCTATAATACAGAATTTCCTCTTTTTCTGCCCTAAAAATGGATTTGGGACATATTCCCATTCTGAAAGTAGGGTGAGAAGATTATATCGAAACTCATAGCTATTTAATATATCACTTAGAATTGGACTAATTAAACGAAATCCAGCATCTATCTCTTCTCTAGAAGTTCTACTTAAACAGCATAAAGCTTTAAAATATTGAGAAATCTTGAAGTTATCTTCTATTCCTTCATCCAGGATCTGGAATGCCTTGAATCCTTTCCCTTGTGTAAACAGTTCCATAGCCTTGGGTAAGTTCAGAATATGATTCTTAGCCTCTCTACAGGCATGTAGAAACTTGATTTTACCAGTGGATTCATTAGAGATTCTTTTAAAGGCTGGATCCTCTACATTAAACCTCCAGAGAATAATAGGGTATTCTGAGACTATTGTAAATGTTGAACAGATTTTTTTGCACTTGAGCAAGTCTTCAAAGCTGCTCTGCCCTACTCGTGACAGAATCTCCCCAAGGACATCCAATGGAAGATCAGTCAGGTGTAAAGCAGAGGACTCAGAAGCCTGGTCCTCACTGTTTTTTAATCGAATTTTAAAAGAAGAAAGATCAGTTGAAATTATACTCCAAGTTTTCTAATTAGGGAAGAATGAGAGTGGATGAAGAGAATTTGTACGAAATGAAAAACTTAAACCCTAGTATGAATAAAACACTATAATGCAGAATGTAACAACTTGAAACATCAGGAAGAAATACGATGAAAAATGAACGGAAAGCTTACGGGTTGTTGCTCGCCATTAGGATTGTTCCTGAAGTTGAATGATTCTGAAGAAGGGTTTCGCAATGGAAGAAGAAGAAGAACTTAAAAAATGGCAGTTTCTTCTCGAGAGACAATATGAAAAGGTATGAGAATGATTTGAAAAGATAAGGAGGTTATAGGTCTTATATAAAACAATGGGCTGGCCTAGTTAAAGAATAAAGAGTAGGGTACTCAAGTATTTAGATTGTACTCATTCATTCTAGACCTGCCACATCAGTGCGACTGGTTATTTGGTTTAAAAATTGAGTTTATAAACCCGAACAACCATAAATTGGCTAGAATTAGATTGGCTTAAACAACACGAGGGGTAAACATTAGAAAAGATTTAATACTTCTAGATTGCATGTTAAGTCTGGTTAGATCTTTTTCACCAAATTCATCTTAATGCCTAACAAAAATCTACCCTTAACTTCTTTATTTTAAGATTACCAATTCTTTCATCTCATTTCCTGATTTTTCTTCCTCTTTTAGTCTGAAAAATATTCAGTGGAGTGTTTGATCTAAGTTTCCTCTGATCCAGACTCCCTCGATAACATTCTCAGTTTCAAGAGAAACTTCCAGTTTCATCTTTAATTCATGTTTGAATTGAATAAAGAAACTGATCAAACAGGATAGAAAGTAGGGGAATTATAATACATAAAATTTAAACGGTCCAAAATACATCAAGAGATTCCAGGAAATGCAAACATACATAATACTATAAAATTTCCTAGCTCTGGACTGCTCAAGGGTCAATTTCATCATCATCGGAGTCGGTCCACAAAAACTCATCAGGAAACATTTCACCACAATACAATCTAAACTGCCTCACCATGTCAAAGAATTGACATGGGATACAGTCCATCCTGATGTGTGGTGGTAATAAGACTCGAACCTGCAAGGTATGATCCTTACAATAGCTCTTCTCTGGTTGCCCTTGAAAAGGATTTGGGATTTGAGGAATATGGATGAGCCAATGAAAAAGATAGATTTTAATGAAGATCACTTCTAAGACATTAGAAGCTACTGTTTGAATCAACTCTAATCCTTCTTCAATCAACTTATCCTCTTGTTTTGTTAAGAGGAGCATCGTTCTGAGCAGAATGGTGGGTTCATGCCCATCATCTAGTCCTGGCTTGAGGAGTTCATATGCCTTCTTCTCATCTTGTTCCTCCACAAATGCCTTCAATGCAGGTTCAATGTTAAACATGAAGTTCCCTGCATTTTGACACTCTTGAATGAATCTTTTCTGGTTGTCAGGATAAACATCTTCTCTCCATCTCATACATGATTCCAAGTCCACTCTCTTGTATACAAGATGAGTTTTGCTTGCTTGATAAAATGATGGAGAGACTTCTGCTACCCTGAAGAGCTCTCTAACATTATCTTTTCCAATTCTTGACAGAATATCCCCCAACAACTCAGTGGGTAAATGAGTTATCTGAGTTCCAACACGCCGTGGATTCCTAGCATTTCTGTTTCCAGAAAATAATACGATAAGGAAAACAGGGGAATATTTTATCTAGAATGATGGAATCAGGAATTCGAAAATGGGGTATCATTCCTATTGTGAAGTTCCAAAAGTCCCATTTGGATAATGCGTCAGTTACAGACTGAAAATTTCAGAAAAGACTCTCTGGATTAATGAGTGTAAAGAAACGGCTCTTAGTTATGAGGAATCTTAAATGTTTAATGTTTCCGTTTTCTACAGCCATTCCCTGAAGAATACAGAATCATGAACCCTAGGTCTAGAAATGCAATCCGACAACAAACTTTGCAAAATAGAACTAAAAATAAAAGAAAGATAGGATAAACTAGTTTGCTTACGGATTGTTCTCGGCCATTTTCTTCGTCAATAGATTCTCTGAATGATCTTGCTTATGAGAATGATTGAGGATGTCAAAAATGGTGTATGGCGATTTCTTCTTGAATAAGGGAAGAAAATCTGATGAAAAAGTTTTGAAATGACAACTGAGAGGAATGACTACAAGGACAGAGACGCCCTATTTTTATCTAAGGACTGCAGGGGTCAAGATAGTAAATCTTGCTCTCTGCAGAGAGTAATGATTAAGCCTAGAGTAAACCTATTTTGAAAATTTTTTTAAAAAGACTCAGATAAAAATCTAATGCAAAAGATAAGATCAAATTGTTTCCTTTATGGAAGAATGAAGCGAGGAGTACACATCAACATTAAAGGACTTAGAATTTATATAAAAATTAAGAGATTACATAATCATTCAATTTGAATCTGGATCAGTTTCTAATTCTGACTCAGATTCAATTACATGCTCATTAAAATTTTCTCTTAATCTCCTAATCAAACTAGTAACCTCACAACACAAACAATCAATGTTTGTGGCACCATAATTAAAGTGTGGAGGTTCCCTAACTAAGTTCCTACTATGTGGCGCTAAATAATCACAGTACTCGCGATGTCCTTGTCCCCGAAAGGGATTAGGCTCTTCTTCACTTTCGTTGAATAACTTGCTGATCTTTGCCTCAATCTTGCGAATATGATCTTCATCTTTAAGGATTGATCCAAGAAGATACAATCCTTCGTCAATTTCTTCAAGGCTCTCCGAACTCAGAAGAATGAAGGCCTTGATGAAAATTGAAGGGTGATGGTTGTCATCGATTCCAGGCTTAAGGACTTCAAAAGCGGCTTCCTTGAGCCCTGTGTTGCAGAATCTCGAGAGTGCAGGTTCTAGTTTTAACATGAAATTCCCCGCCTCTCTGCATCTTCGAAGTATTTGGACGTAATGAGAGTCAAGTGTCCTCTCTGCAGTCATCCGCTTCTCTACATTCGCCCTCCTCCATACTACAGGCGCCTTACTTGTTCTGGCGAACTTTTTGCAAGTTGGGGCTAACCTGGCTACATCCTTCATTTCTTCTCTTCCCAGCCTTGAGAGAATATCTCCCAAGATTTCATCAGGAATGTCTAGAATGGATGTTCTGGCATTGGGAGCTGCTGCGGCCATTCTGGTTTCTGATAATGGTTTTAGGGTAATCTCTTAGGATGGAAAATGTTTGAGATGAAAGAAGAGGAGGATTCGACTAGATTTTATAGCAGAAAAACTAAATTCTGCCATAATTACTAGCGATTGAAACGACGTGTGATGGTTGGTGTAAGAGAAGAAGAAGAGTCTGAAAAGGGTATTTTGGTCTTTGGGAAGTTTGAAAATCTATCCGTTCAATATTCCCAGACTCTCGCTCTGTAAACTGTCATCGCGTGACTATAAAAATCGTTTCTCGCTTTGTTAATTACAACGCGAGAAAACATTCTTGAACAATTTCCAGAGTAAAATGGTCTCGCTTTGTTTTTTCAACAAAGCGTAGACATCAAACTCTTATTACTAAACAACTTATCAGTTTTAACAGAATAAGAATTTGAACTGATCACCTCGCGTCATAACTTTTATAAAGCGTGAGTAAGAATAATTCCTTTTTAACTCACGCTTTGACAAAATTACAGGAGCGTGGCCTTAGAATTCATTCATACTTAATTTCCAAACACTTAATACTCAAAAACCTGATTGAAGATTCTTATCTCATCCTCCATTCCATCACAGCTTCATTTCTCGAATTCCTGAAAATAAAGAATAAAAGAATTAGAGATGGAAAATAAATCTAAAGAAAAGGGAAATACTACTCAGTTAACCTGGGTAGTATCCACCCCCCTTTTTTTATTTTTTTTTTTTAAGAAAACAGAAAACTAAGGATTATCCAAATATTCAGTTTGGATATTTAGATCTTGTTGACCAATATATTCCTTTAGCCTGTGTCCATTTACAGTCTTTTCTCCTTCATTGAGCATAATTGTAACTGCTCCATTGGCATGAACAGCTACAACAGGAAATGGTCCTGTCCACCTTGATCTGAGCTTACCTGGAAATAATTTCAAACGAGAATTATAAAGCAGAACCAATTGACCAACAGAAAATTCCTTATGTTTAATTTTTGAGTCATGAATTTTCTTAGTTCGATCTTTATAGATCTTGCTGCTTTCATATGCTTCCAGTCTCATTTCTTCCAATTTAGACATATCAAACTTCCTCTTATCTTGTCCTGACTGAAAATCCATGTTGAGCATTTTAATGGCCCAATATGCTCTATGTTCTAGCTCAACTGGGAGATGGCATGCTTTTCCAAAAACTAATCTGTAGGGAGACATTCCTATAGGAGTTTTAAAAGCAGTTCTGTAAGCCCATAAAGCATCATCTAGCTTCTTTGACCAGTCTTTTCTTGTAATATTCACAGAAGCTTGTAAAATGTGCTTAATTTCCTTATTAGATACCTCCACCTGTCCACTTGTCTGAGGATGATATGGTGATCCAACTTTATGATGAACACCATACTGCTTCAGTAATTTCTCGAAGAGTTTATTCACAAAGTGAGATCCTCCATCAGATATAATGGCACGAGGGGCTCTAAACCTGGTAAAAATATTCTTCTGTAGAAATTTAGTAACTTGTTTAGCTTCATTATTGGGTAAGGCTACTGCTTCTACCCATTTTGAGACATAATCAACAGCTACTAAAATATAATGATTACCAAAAGATGGGGGAAATGGTCCCATAAAATCAATTCCCCAAACATCAAATATCTCTACTTCTAAAATCCCTTTTTGAGGCATTTCCTCTCTCATTGAAATGTTTCCCAATCTTTGACATCTGTCACACATCTTTATGAGTTTCTGGGAATCCAAAAAGATAGTCGGCCAGTAAAACCCACAGTCTAAAACTTTTCTAGCAGTCCTAGCAGGACCATGATGGCCTCCTAAAGGGTTCTCATGACACTTTCTAACAATTTGGAAACCTTCTTTTTCATGAACACAGCGCCTAATAACCTGATCTGAACAAAACTTGAATAAAAAGGGATCATCCCAATAGTATTTCTGAATTTCTCTGAAAAACCTTGACTTCTGATGAGAGTCTTTAAACTTTGGGACAATCTTGCAAGCTAGATAATTAGCAAAATCTGAAAACCAAGGACAATCAAATTGATGCAGCTGCAAAGCATACAATTGTTCATCTGGGAATTTATCATTTATAACTTCCTCCTTCTCTGTTTTCTCCTCCAATCTAGAAAGGTGGTCTGCTACTCCATTATCTTTCACTTTTCTATCCTTGATAATAATGTCAAATTCTTGTAAAAGTAAAACCCATCTTATCAGCCTCGGCTTGGCTTCTTGCTTTGAGAAAAGATATCGTAATGCAGAATGATCTGTGTAAACTATAGTTTGGGCTCCAATAAGATACTGTCTGAACTTGTCAAAAGCAAAAACTACAGCATACATTTCCTTTTCTGTAGTAGTGTAGTTTATCTGGGCATCATTAAGAGTATGGCTAGCATAATAGATAACATGGTGTTTGCCTTCTTTATGTTGCCCCAAAACTGCTCCCACTGCATTCTCACTTCCATCACACATAAGCTCAAAAGGTAGACTCCAATCAGGAGACTGAACTATAGGTGCAGTGATTAATTTCTCCTTCAAAGTCTTAAAAGCTATCAAGCAGTCTTCATCAAAATTAAATGTCACGTCCTTATGAAGAAGATTACATAAGGGTCTTGCTATCTTAGAAAAGTCCTTAATAAACCTTCTATAAAAACCAGCATGACCAAGAAAACTCCTCACTGCCTTAATTGTTTTGGGTGGTGGTAAATTTGCTATTACAGAAACCTTAGCCTTATCTACTTCTATTCCTGCTCTAGATACTTTGTGTCCTAGGACAATTCCTTCCTGAACCATGAAATGACACTTTTCCCAGTTAAGAACTAGGTTAGTGTCCTCACATCTCTGCAAAAATTTTGACAAATTTTTTTAAAGAATCTTCAAAGTCAGTTCCATGAACAGTAAAATCATCCATAAACACTTCAATGCATTTTTCAATAAAATCAGAGAAAATACTCATCATGCATCTTTGAAACGTAGCAAGAGCATTACATAATCCAAAAGGCATTCTTCTATAAGCAAATGTTCCATATGGGCAAGTAAAAGTTGTTTTCTCATGATCCTCACTAGCAATTACTATTTGATTATAACCTGAATAACCATCTAAAAAGCTGTAAAATGGTTTACCTGACAGTCTTTCTAACATTTGATCAATGAATGGTAAAGGAAAATGATCTTTTCTTGTGGCAGTGTTTAATTTTCTATAATCAATGCAAACTCTCCAACCAGTTACTGGTCTTGTTGCTACTTCATCACCATGTTCATTGGTCACACTACAAATCCCACCCTTTTTGGGTAGAACTTGTGTTGGACTCACCCATTTACTATCAGAGATAGGATAGATTATACCTGCATCAAGTAGCTTGATTACCTCCTTCTTGACAACTTCCTGCATTGGTGGGTTTAGCCTCCTTTGTGGTTGTCTGGATGGTTTGTATTCATCCTCCACCAGAATCCTATGCATACAAATGTGTGGACTGATGCCTTTGATATCTGCTATAGTCCAAGCAATTGCCTGAATATGATTTTTAAGAGTACCTACTAGAGCTTGTTCTTGTTCTTCACTCAATTTGGATGAGATTATTACCGGAAGCTTCTTTTTGTCTGCCAAAAAGGCATACTTAATATGTTCTGGTAATACTTTAAGCTCAAGCTCAGGTGGGTTTTCTATTGATGGAATTAATTTGCTTCGAGTTTGCACTTCCATCTTTAAATCAGATCCTTCATCAGAAAGGTCTGTTTTATCAATGTCATCCTCAGATTGCTCTGAAGATGGCATATCCTCACTTTCTGATCCATCCTTGATTTCACCAGTCTCAGGATCAGCGAATCTAACCGCGCACAAGTAAGCAAAAGTAGCATCTTTAGCATTTGTGAGTGGGGTGAGATTGTTCTCAATTACATCAGTGGTAAAGAGATTATAGTAATCAAAAAGATTTCCCCCCTCCATAGTACTAGCATCTAATTCCTTCCCCGCTACATTGGTTTCAAAAGCATTAAAAGGATATGTTGACATCTTCATCATGTCGAAAGTGACCTCCTGGTTATCAACATGAAGTTTCACTATGCCATTCTTTGCATCAATCATGGCTCCCGCAGTCACCAGAAAAGGCCTCCCTAATATGATAGGAATTCTGACATTTTCGTCGATATCAAGAATGACAAAGTCAGCTGGAAAACAAAGGCCTCCTGTCTTTACTATAACATCTTCAATGATCCCTTCTGGTCTGGTGCTCGATTGGTCAGCAAAGAAGAGGGTCATATTAACTGGCCTCATCTTTCCCAAATCCAAACGTCTCGCCATGGCAAGTGGCATTACATTGATGCTGCTTCCTAAGTCACAGAGTCATCGCCCAGCTTCTTTACAGTTGATAATCAGAGGTAAAGTGAAACTCCCTGGATCTTCAAGCTTTGGAGGAATCCTTTGTTGAAGAACCAAGCTACAATTTTGATTTAAGACCACCATTTGCTGCTCTCCTGCACTTCGTTTCCCTGAAATTAATTCTTTCAGAAACTTAGCGTAAGTGGGCATTTCAGCAATTAATTCAACCAAAGGGATTGATATTTCAATGGCCCTAATCTTTTCAAGAAATTTCTTAAATTTAATTTCTTGAAGATCATTTTTGAGTCTCCCAGGATATGGTATCCTGGGCATGTGTTCATCCAGTGAATCCTTTTTGTTACCTGTAGAGTTAGGATTATCATTACCTCCCTCTTTTTCCTTTGGAAAGGAATATCCTAAGACATTCTTTTCCAAACCCTTATCCTCAAGTATCTGTCTTTGTTCAGGGTGATCATCTTCTTCCATTGTTTGAACATCCTTGAACTTTTTCAGCTGCAGCAACTTATCTCTCTTCTTTTCAAATTCAGGATCAACAACCTCTTTTCCTCCCCTCAATGTAACTGCCTTACATTGTGGGTTTGTTTCAGAAGAACTTGGTAATTTTCCTTTCTCTCTCTGCTGTAGTAATTTGGCCATCTCTGTTACTGAATTCTCAACATTCTTGATTGAAGCCTGCAGTTGGTTATTCGTCTCCGTCTGCTTAACAATGAACTCCTTCAGAGCATTCTCCACCTTTAAAGAGTAAGTATTATCTTGGGCAACAGGATAAGGTTGTTGTGGAAAGTTCACCGGGACTAGTGCAAACTGTCCAAACGGCCTATTCTGTTGGTTCATCTGTTGGAAAGGTCTCTGTGGGTACATCTGTTGTTGTGGATAAAATGGTTGTGGAGGACGAAACTGCTACTGATTTTGTTGCTGTGGGTTCAGAAGATGTGCATTTTGTGCGTTCTGAGTATTACCATAACTCAGATCCGGGTGTTTATTCTGAAATCCGGTGTAGTTACAACTCTCATCTTGCTTTGGGGCTTCCTGAATTTGTGGACACTGATCATTGTGATGTGGCCCTGAGCAAATTCCGCACTGATATACCGGTTCCATTGGAGCAGGTTGAAGGATCATCACTGGTTGCTGTTGTTGTTGATGCTGTTGATTTGTTTGCTGAGCCAACTGTAGCTCAGCAATCTGCTTAGTGAGTGCTGCAAATTTCTCTTCATTCTTGTCTGTATGGATGACAAGACTCTTTCTGGTAGGAGATGGTGGATCATCATCTTGGAGGACTGCTCTACTGGCTGTCATGGTGTCTATTGTTGACCATGCTCTATCAAGTGGCATTTGAAGTAATTGTTCCCCTCCAGTGGCATTAATCATCATCTGCCAAGTGTGAGTGAGTCCAGTGAAGAAGATCTTCAACAGCCTCCTTTCTGTTATACCGTGCTGTGGACATCTCTTGAGCATGTCGAAGAATCTGTCCCGGGCATCCTTAAGAGATTCCCCTTTTCTCATCTTGAAACTAGAGATCTTGTCTACCCATTCATCAACCTTGCTTTCAGGAAAATACTTGAGTAGGAAGTTCCTGACTAATTCTGGCCATGTAGCCTTCTGTTGAGCATTTAATGAATCGTACCATTATTTAGCTGAACCATCCAAAGAGAATGGAAACATAGCCAACTGAATGGTTTCCCTTGAAGCTCTTCCTTTCTTCACTGTCGTGCTTAGTTCAACAAACTTTTTGAGATGTAAATGAGGATCTTCAGCACTCATTCCATAAAAGGCTCTAGAAGATGCTAGGTTTAATATACCAGGCGGTATATCAACCTCCTCATCCGTTCCAGCCAAATATTGATCGACATTAGGTTGCCATGGTTGATATTGCTCTTCTTGAGGATTCGAACAGGATTAGCGAAATTTGGTGGAAAATATTGTGGATGAATAAATTGTGGTGCAGCAGCTCTCTGTGGTGCTTGAAAAGGTCCTCGAAGTGGAATATTTTGCTGATTATCTGGTTGTCCATTTGGTAAGTTTCCAGGTCCGTCATTCTGTCCATTGTTAGCCATCCTAGTTATGGTTGAAAGATTTCCTTCTGCAAGATCTCTCTGTCTCCTTCTTGCACTTGCTCTGATTAGCCTTGCTGTTCTCTCAAGTTCACAATTAAAAGGAAGCAAAGGTGGTCTTGAAGATCGAGTTATTCTTTCGCTCATAAACTGTTGAGACATCTCTGTGAACAAAATGAAAGAATTTATGAATTTATTATAGTGTAAAGTAAATAATTACAATTAAACCAAGAGTATCTACAGTTCTAAAATTCATAACGCTACACCCTCCCCGGCAACGGCGCCATGAAGCTTTGGGGTAAAACCCCGCTGCAATGCCCCCTGACAGCCTTTACACTATAAACCCTATAGGGCTGTTAAAAAGCTTGCCTAGTTTTTCCTACCGAAAGCGCACGGTATCAAGCTGCAATATTTATTTTTATTGTCGGGATCGTTCAAAAGAGAGTTACACGATAGAAGTGTTTTAATAGAATTATTAGCTCTAGAATCTGTCTCAACTCTCGATTTAAGAATGTTGTAATGATGATTACTAAAGAATACTGCTGAAATATAAATGCTCAAAACTGTAAACGTAGTAAAGAAAGCAATTAAAATGATGTCGAATATTATAGCTATATTCATGTGTTTAAAATGTCACAGACCAAATCAAATGAAATAAGAATATGATGAGAATATCATACTTCATTGGCTAAAACATAATGAAAGTCCATTGAGATAGAAAAATCCTTTATACAGCTTAATCAAATCTTCATGTCTTAAATCACTTCCCAAGACAGGTACTTATGATTCAGTGTCATGACATTCTAAGCTCTGAAATCATGGAATACTATCATCACAGAATGATCTGTCAGACTCTTTCTGTGATAAAAGCTTTTCAGAATTGTCACTTAATCTTTTTCTTTCAGACTCAGATTAAGCCTTTGACAACTCGAGGTCACTTCTAAATCATACTATATTTATCTGAACTTGAAGTTGTTCTTTCTATTACTCTGATCAAATTGATCTTATGACCCTGTATTGGATGTCCTCTACAACAAATGAAAAAGCAAGTATTTAAATCTATCATCCAATTTTCCATAAGACTTGTTTCCTCAGAGTAATTCCTGCAAGTATTCGTAAGGAATAATAGTCTTGTAAGTATATCAAGATGAAATTGCTATTCAAATTCCTTGACTTATCCAGACTACTCAGATTTGTATGAATGATTCAACTCGAGAAATCTCTGTAAACAGTTCCAAATATCCATGATTTGACTCAGGGTTAGCAGACTGTAAGAGAAATATTTAATCTCCTACTCATAGCATGTAGCGATAACTATAAAGCCATGAACCCTGGAAATTAATCTTCCTGATACTCTACTAATTTTTAGGATAAAAGATGGTTTTTGAAACATCTTTCCCTTTTAAACGACAGGTACTAAATGCCCAACTAAAGAACAAGTTTGTTCTTCATCAGTCCTGAGTAAATAATGATTGAGAAAACCTATATCATCATCTTTCTCAGTGTACCAGTGAAAGTAATAATACGAATTGCAGATATGAATTGTGAGTCTGTAATTATGAAGTAAGATTACTCATCATAGACTGGGAAATATCCCAAAATATTATATGTATATGTAATATTATATGTATAAAGAAATGTTGAGGGTTCTGAATCCTCTTAATCAAAATGCAATGGTGTTTCCAAAATATACATCAGAAACTAGACAGAATTAGGAAATAATTTTCCTAGGAAAAAGGATTTGAGAAATAATTCTGCAAAATAAATGTCCAAAGTAGCTCGCAGTAACTACTTCGGGTTTCAAACTATGAACATTCCAATTTTCCGCACACTATATCTGTACAGCGTGGAGGGAGCTAATATTCAAAGAATGTTCCTCAGATTTTGTTTATACAAAGAACTGAATGCCTCGCGGTAATTTCTGTAAGAATGCGGCGAGGTACTCAATTCCTACTTATAGATAGGGGTTATATATGTATAAGAAGTAAAAGTGAATAATTGATACCCCGTAATATGGATATCAAATCTATTGCTATTATAGGTTGGTCCTCTCGCTTTGTCAGATTGACATCGCGTGAGTATTAGAATAGCCTTTGTCACAACAGATCTATCTGGATGTTTCCTCGCGTCATCTTTTAGGATGAAGCGAGGATTTACCCTTATTCGAAGTAAATGATCAGAATTTATAACTGTCATAACTACCTTCTGGGATTTCCGTTTAGAAAATTATGAACATAGAATCTTTTGCATCCAAATTCATGAACTCAGAGTTATTGATTCTTAAAGATTATCAAGCGATGATTAACACTGCATGGGTCTCTAGGAACCTTTTAGAGTTCTGAACATTAAACACTATGATTCTCGTTTGTGAACATAATATCGACAGAAAATCGAATAAATTCATAGTTCTGCTAGGTCATACCTAACTCGGTTACAATATCCAAATTTCTTGCGTAATTGGAACGAACAATTTACGAACTAAAAATGTGGAAGTGTTATGATCTTTGAGAATCGAATTAGAGATATGATGCGAAATTCAAATTGAATATCGAAGTTGAGGTTTATACTCCGCTGAAACAGAATTAAGAAATAGAAATGGAAACCAGAAAGATAAGAAATTCACAATCTGATACTGATCATTCTTCATGTATCTCAAATAACAAAGAATTAAAAACGAATACACCTGGAAATCTGATTGCTATCAGAATAATGCAAAGATGAGCGAACAAGTCGGAAGTTAGATGATGATCGTCGTGATGGATGAACAAGCGATCCGAAAGCAACTCTCCTCCCAGGGTATCCTCAAGCTAATCTAACAGCTAATCTTAAAGAAATCTACTACGAAATCGAATTACAAATCTATGAAATCAAATTACAATTTTACGAACTCGAATTACAAATCTGAAGAACTCAAAGTAAATTGCAGGGAAAATTAAATCCTAACCTACCTACTAAACTCTAAAAAGTGGACTGGAGAGTAAAATCGAGCTATTCTCTTCAATCTCCCGCCTGCTGAGCTGATTCCCCCAAGGGTCTTATTTATAGATGGGTGTTGTAACTGCTTGAACCTTGGATGATAACCGCTCGCATCAGAATAACTCTCCTCTCGCTTTGTCCAGTTCCTTCAAAGCGAGAGTTCAGAAACTTAATCATCTTTCTCAACAAGGCGAGGTCCTTTAATTTCTCCAAAGAATTTGTTTCTCGCCATGATGAATAAAACTTTCTGTCTTGCACAGATTTTCTTCCCTCGCGATGTCAAACAATCATCGCGTGGACTTCAGCATCTGCACATTTTCCTTAAATCTTCTCCTGACTTCAAACACAAGTCCTCGCATCATTCCTTTTCTTTCCTCGCTATGTCCTTTCCTCCTACTGCTGCTTTCCAGCTTAACTTCCTGATGAAGGACAAAGCGTGGATCAGTTTGATAAGAACACAGCGTGCGAGACTTTTAAGGAAAACTTAGAATTTCAAGCCATTTTCAGTGTAATTCCAACTTCTTCACAATCTTAATTCTTCTTCCATCTTTTCTAATCCTCTATGAATATTCATCAAAAATCAATGGAATTAAGAACAAAAGAACATGACTAAGACATTAAATTGGACGCAAATGACAGTCATAAAAGGCTGTCATCAGTGTTCCAGGGAATGAACTTTGACAAGAAGGTGGCTGTGGAGGAAATAAAATGGAGGGTAAGTACATGGTGGAAGGTGGGGGAGGGAAATGCAGATGTGAGCTTTTCATGTTTGGAGGAAAATTTCCCTCTGAGCTTGTCGCATGTGAGAAGGGGGGGCGTAAAATATCATCGACAAGGGTTATGGGAACGCCCGGAAAAGGGTTGGTGGAAAATAAACATAGATGGGTCATCTTTAGGGAACCCCGGGGCAGTCGGGATTGGGTGTGTGATTAGGGATGATGAGGGAGCTGTGATTTACATATTATCAGACTTCATTGGTACCACGGACTCGGTGGAGGCAGAAATGACAGCAGTTTATAGAGTATGTGATGCAATTTTGCAAGATCATGGATTCCCACTTCAATAATTAATTTTTGAATGTGACTCGATCAATGTCGTTCGATGGATTCAAGAACCGCGGATGGCCCCATGGCGTTTCCATAAATTGATGGCAACCATTATTCTGTTGAAGTATGCTGGAGTTGTAAAAGTTCAACACATACTGCGGGAAAGAAATAGCCTTGCTGATTTTTGGGCAAAGAGAGGGGCAACAAATGGTGACAGGTTTGAGGTTTGGCTGTAGAAGGATGGTTGGGAGCCCGGCACGCATGCCGATACATATTTTTAACGGTTAATAACTTAAATTGTGTACTTTAAAAAACTATAAAAATTTGATATTATAAAACTGTAAGATTAGACGAATCTAACAAGATCTCACTTGATTATATTTTTTTTTTGCATAACTAAATTTGAGTCAAAGTTAAACAGTGAATAATGCCAAAAGTCAAATGTGACAATTAGAACTAGGCGAAGGAACTATTAAATTATAAGTATAAGATCATTGGGATTAATTAGATTCTTAAAATTAGTTTATAGTAAATTATAGGGGTGGGCACGGTTCGGTTAACCTGAATTTTTTAGGTATTTGTATTTGTATTTGAACCGGGCAAATATTTCATTTCAGTATTTGTATTTGTAACCGGAGTCCTCGGTTAACCGGGGGTTCGGTTTCGATTCGATTCAGCGGTTAAGCGATTCGATTCGAATATTTTTCCCGGCCCTCTAAAAATGTACAATCAAGTTTTCATTTATTAATTCTTAAATTTCGTAGATTTTATTTTTGAGGTTATTATACTATAGAAAAAAATATATATAACTATGTAATCCAGTGGTTCTTTTTAGTGTTATCAAAATATGTTTGTATAAGTAACAAATCTTAGTGTAGTGGTATGTTTCAATAATGTGGTATTCTTAAACACAAAAAAACGATATAGACTCATTATGGTGATATATTTTGATAATTAACTCTTTAATTTTTATATTTATTTTATTATATACTTAAATAATTAAATAAATAATGATTATATATTATCTACATATAATTTTATAATCAAATACCTATAATATATACAATATATGTAACTTTTAAAATAAAATAAGTATATTCGGTTCGGTTGGGTTAATCGGGGAAAAAAATTAAAGTATTTGTATTTGTATTTGAACCGGACGAATACTGAAATTTAATATTTGTATTTGCTCCGGGGTCCTCGGTTAACCGGAAATTCAGTTCGATTTCTGTTCGACTCAGCGGTTCAACGAATCGGTTCGAATATTTTGCCCACCCCTAGTAAATTATAAACCATTATATCATTAAAAGCTTAAATAAATACTAAGTTGGATAATTTCGTTGGGCCATATAATCAATTGTCATAGGATCCAATTCATTAAAAGAATTAATCAAAAAGAAATCTTGGTCCAGTTAAAAGTGGCCCAACCCTAAACCTAACCCTAGCTTCGGCGCCGCCACCGCCGGCAGCCCCCACCACCGGCTGCCTCCCCACCATTTATTTCCCCAAATCTCCATCTCCCAACGCTGCCACTGCAACCACCTTGCGTGATCACCACTCCTCCACCGCCGCCCTCCCCTTTAACGGAATCGCCGTCCCTATCCAGCCACAGCCTCGTCGCCACCGAGCCATCACAGCCATCTTCGTCCCCATTTGCCATCACAATCGCAACCCCATCCCAAATTCCCACCACCACCACCACCACCAATGCCGATCCGCCCCCTGCCGTCGCGGCCTCCATTACTTCCCGTCATCACCCCTCTCATCATCCTCCAACATTCTCGATCCACCAGAGTCCCTCCATCTCAAAACACCAACAATAAATGAAAAAAAAATAATACTAATAATAATAAAAATGAGGAGAAGGAGAAGACAGCGGCGCCGCCTCTGCTGCCGTTGTCTCGCCCCCCGATGACGCGCTTTGGAAAATTGAATTTGGGAGAATGATTTTGAGCTAGAGACGAAGCAATCCAATAAGCATTTTATGGGGTGGAAATAATTATATCTCATTTTAATAGTGAAAAGCATTTTAACCCACACTATAGGGAAAACTCTTTTTTTGCCCCCCAACAATCAATCGATAGTTAGGAGTGACAATCGAACCGTGTCCGAGTGGCAATCGGAACCACCGAGTGGCAATCGAACTGTGTACGAGTGGCGAACGAAGGGATTGGGTACATGTAAGGAACGAAGCTTTCCACTGGAACACCAAGTGGCGAACGCCGGAACCTACGAGTGCCACTCAGAAACATACGAGTGGCACTTAGGAAGCTATGAGTGGCAGTCAACACTCAGAATCCTTGCGAGTGGCACTCAGAATCCTTGCGATTGGCACTTTTTGAGGTTGTTGAAGAATTAAATTTTATTGTTGGAACATTTAATGTGTAAAATGTAACATTCCGAATTGTAATGTAATGGATCAATATCTCTTACTGTTTTGAATTTGAAAAACTGAAAAACCTATAATATTGCATTGAGAAAAATATGTTCCAATGGAGAAAGAAATGGCATCATCCTCATCAGAAATGCCCCCTCCCCATCATGGAGTAGATGTATCATCATTATCCAATCTGTACGATAGTATTTTCGGAATACCTTTTATTAATGTTGATGGAGTTTTTGAGAATGGAGAATATGGTGGTGTGCAAAAAAAATATTCCCAATGTAGGAGATAAAGAAGAAAAAATGTTTGTAGATGATAACATTGGTAGAGAGTACATTGATGGTATGTTTATGAGCGATGAAATTGTTGCTGATGGTAGTGGTGATATTTTTATGCATGATAAAGTTGTTGCCGATGGTAGTAATGATATGTTTAAGCATGATGAAGTTGTTGCCGATGGTAGTGATCGAGAGAAAGAAATTATTTATGATGATGATAATGATAGTAACAGTGATCCGGAGTATGTTGCTGAAGAGGAGGACAATGTGGAAGATGTAGATGAGGAAATAGAGGATTTGGAAGATGATGAAAAAATGTGGGAGGAGATGCAAGACTTTTATGATTCGTGCCCATTCGTATGTCGATCGAGAGGACTCAATGTTCCGTTCATAAAATCGGAACACATGTCACGGATTCACGAATAAGAACCATGCAGATACTATGATGGAGCATATGGAATGCAAGAGTTAACTCCCAACATGATAGGTGGATACTGCCTGAGCAGCTTGATTTGTGCCTCCTGTGGATGTTACGGACGAACGATTTGATCCGTATAGGCAACAAGGTTTGGGCATCGGATCACTCTTTCCGACGAAGGCTAAACTGAATAATAAAGTGGTGCAATATCTACTTGGAAATAATCTAGGATTTTGGACTGAGAAATCTGAACCGTCTCGGTATTGGGTTAATTGTCGCCACAATGATTGTGCTTTTAAAGTACGAGCAACCGGATCATCTTCTACTTGAAGAGTGTATCAGTTCGTGGAGCATACATGCGAGTTCAACCCGACTAGGGGTGCAGCACACACATTACCATCCCGTCAGTTAAACGAGACTATTGCAGATCAGATAGTGATGAAAGGGCAATTTATGATCCCAGAAGCAGTGCGGAATGAACTTTTGAATACATATGGATTACGTGTTAGAAATACCATCATAAATAATAAATTTTAAATTTTTATTCTTTAGTTTGTTTTGTTATTTAAAAGTAATTAAATATTTGGGGATTTGTTTATTACAGGTTAGCTATGCAATGGGCCGCAGAATAAGAGACTACGAAATTGAAGCCATGTATGGTTCCGAGGACCGGTCTTTTGAGGATTTGCCTAAGTACCTTTTTGTGCTGCAGCAAGCTAATCCTGGTACAATTGTGGATCAAATGGTTGACAGAATAGCAAGGAAGTTTAAGTATGCATATATGGCGCTGGGGGGGGTCGATTTTTAGATTTTCCAGTGTAAGACCTTACATTGCAGTCGACGCAACACACTTGAAATCAAAGTATCGAGGAGTACTATTGTGGTCGTAACTAAGGATGTTAACCACCAAATATTTCTACTTGCATTCGGTATTGGGGACGTGGAGGATTTAGCATCGTGAACATAGTTCATGCAGCATCTGAAGTAATCATTGCCCAGCTGCAGAGGGTTGTTGATAGTATCTGATGGATCAGCATCCATCCGTGGAGCAGTTGAAGAGGTATTCCCGGCGGCGCATCATGGTCTGGGATTTGCATTTACAAATTTAGATTATTTAATTGCATATAAATATATACACCTACCAGCACTGCCAACAGATTACCATACACATGGTAAAGTTTGCATTCGTTTACAACAATGGGTATATCCCTAATGTAGTGTCGTAGTCGGTCCCAACTATATGCACCCCAAGGGAATGACTCCCACCGTTCCTCGTTCTCCACTAAATGTCATAGCCAATGATCAAGGATTTTCTTTTGTCCATCCAACCTCAAAACGAGAAAATAAGCTGCTAGAACTTTTGCTACATTCAGGGAGTCCTCTGCGCTGCCCATAAATACTCCACTCTGAAAATAATCCTTAAGTCTATCCCCCGGAACAGATACAATGGCGGAATATCGCGTGTACACACTCTACTGTGAATGAGCCCGACTAATATTTAGATCAAAATCGGTTGTCCCAAATCGGAGGCCCATGATTAACACATACTCCTGACGACCGAAAGTAATAAAGTTTTCCCCTATCCTAAAAGTAAACAAATCCTCGCCCGCGCCAGGTATAATAACTTCGTTGCTGAACAACGAATGAATGGCTATGTACCCAGGGACACCTGTGTCCCATGTCGGTCTTAAAAAATGACCGAAGCACGAATCCCTAAACCTAACTACTAAGTCATGCCCGCCTGCAGCCGTTAGCCCCTCCCTAATAATCTCTACAATAAATAGTCTAATGTATCCGTTAACATTACATGCTACATGCCTAGTCCTCGGTCGCTTCCAACTCCATGCAACCTATGCATATTTATATGTATTTACATACACAATTCCACTAGAGTATCCAATTCATTAAACAATTTACAGATAACAATTGCAAACTCTAGTGATGCTAATGCATATTTCTACAAATTATATTTATTCAAAACTCATCCCACGCCGAACATTTTGCACTGAAAGGATCAACTAGTTAATTCCAATCAAAATTTATTAGAAACAAAACTACAGAGATTGCCAAACAAAATTTGGCTACAGAGATTGCCAAGCTACGGAGATCTAAACAAAACTACAGAGATTCCAACCTTGTGAATGTTGTAACAATTTAAAAATTTCACGAAACCACAACAAAATTCAATCTAATCCAATCCAACCAAATTATAATTGATCCGCGGACCAAACTTATCAAACAAAACAAATAATCATAACAAAGAAAACTAAGGGTACGAAATCATAACAAAGAAAAGAAACAATCAGAATTTTTTTGGTTCAAAATCAAAACCTCACCAAAACAGAGAAAACAAGGCATTTAGAAAATAAAATCCATCGATGCAAAAATTTGAACAAAGATAACAATGGATACCAAAATATAACAAAGACTGTAAAATATTATTAAATCACTAACCTCGCCAGATGCGAAAGGGACGGCGGCGTTGCCCTCCATGTCAACACTCCAGCGGCGGCGGTGGTGAAGATAGGAAACGAGGGCGCGGTGGTGAGGACGGAAAATGACGACATAGAGATGCGGCGCCGCGGCGGTGTCTCCAGTTCCAGCAGACGTCCAACAACGTGAGCAAGATTTCAAACGAAGAGGAGGAATGGAGGAGGCTTTCGACGGCGGTGTCTCTCGTTGTCCAAATCGATGGGGAATAGAAGAGGCTTTCGAACGGTGGAACGGAGGGATATTTCAAACGGTGGTGGGCGAATCGACGATGGTGACGGGAACAGCGTGAGTGACGGTGCGGCGATCGGCGGATGTAAGTCGGGAATGGAGGGCCACAGAACTACTCGCTCAATCGGCTTTACTCGCTGCTCTTGCACAAGGCGAGGCCCACTCGGTACGAGGCCCAATCACAGCTTGCGAGTGGCACTCGGCGAGTGTCACTCCCTCTTAGTGAGTGCCACTCCTCTTACCGAGTCTCAAATACAAATCAAGGCCCACTCGATATGTTTTTAGGCCCAATCGCTATATTTTTTTTCACACGTTACTCGGTTATTGCCGATTGGCACTCGGGTCCGGCTGATTGGTATGCCAATTACACTCGTGCGAATTGGGGAAAAAAAGAGTTTTCACAAAATGGAGGGTACAAAAGATTTTCTAAATAATAAATGGGTTTCTGTCATGTATTTCTTTGCATTTTATTCCCGTTGTCGCGGATTGTTTTGGTATTAATCTAGACCACCAGATGATATAGTACTATGAGAAAGAATAAAAATAGGGGAGGGGTTGGCTACACACGAGATTTAGGGTATAGGGAAAATAGGCGTAACTACTCATCTTTTCTCTCTCTATAAATGTAGCTAGCTACTCACCAACAATATGAGCCTACCTCAATTAATTAATTAATTAGTTTTACCTCAAATACTTTTAAGTTTGATGTATCTGAGTTATAAAAAGCTTACGAATAACACTTCTTTTTAATAGAGCTCAACCCTCAAAACAGTTTGGAATTGGTTTAATAATAACCTAATTCGGATCAAAATATTGATTTTTGGAAGGTGTTCGTTAATTTAGCTTTCCGATCAAATTACTAAATTTTGGAATAAGAATTGATAAAATGGTGGAAATTATGGTACAACATTTATTGTGCATTTTATTTCAAAACAATGCTAAGAATCCTTTAAAATAACCATACAATTCCACATTATTATTGTTAATTTCCTTCACATCCCTGGCATACTTATTAGGCTTGACCTCCTTCATCATTCATATATGCAACTTCCATGCGCTGTATCAACAAAAAATATAAAATGAATTATACATAAATATACACATGTATGTGAGTGTGTGTATATTATATATGTAATGAGAGCGAGATAAAAGAGTGGGGAGAAGAGTACATGGATCGTCCGATGTTAGAAATCCAATATCCTCATTGCAAGGGCCCTTTTCTCTATAATACGTGTTCAAAGCCCAACTTGCATGACTCAGAACTGTGTTAGGGTCAAAGCATATTCCGCGTGGTTGAATTTGATAGCAACTAATCACTCCACATGCAAAGTCCAGAAACCCTTGCAACTTATCTACGGGAGCAGATGGTTTTGCCACGCAATATGGCAACTATATATCCATATACAACCATCACATTTTTAAAAAAAAAATGTTTAAGTTATATATGTATAAATAATTTTTTTTTATGAATTAAATTTCTGTGTGTGATTATCAATATCATTATTAAATAATAATAATAATAATAATAATAATAATAATAATAATAATAATAATAATAATAATACATCGAACGAACCACTTACATGTTGTTCATTAAATTGACAATTTCCGACACCTGAAAGATAAAAGAAGAGAAATAAAGATAAAAATATGTTTCTCATGGCAGGCATGTAGAGCAAACCACAATGCTGCAACTTGTAAGAATTGATAGCGATGTGGGTATTGTTGAGTTTATTATATACTTGGGACATTTGCCGTCTTAATTCATAGAATAAATATTTGACTTAAATGCCTACCTTTTTTTTCTTTTCTATAATAGCAATGCTAGGCTTATTTTCGTAATTATATTTAGATTTTGATAATGGGAATTAGGGGTGGGCAAAATATTCGAACCGATTCGTTGAACCGCTGAATCGAATCGAAATCGAACCGAATTTCCGGTTAACCGATGACCCCGGAGCAAATACAAATATTATATTTCAGTATTCGTCCGGTTCAAATACAAATACAAATACTTTAATTTTTTCTCCCGGTTAACCGAACCGAATATATTTATTTTATTTTAAAAAGTTATATATATTGTAAATATTATAGACATTTGATGGTATAAAATTATATAGATAATATATATCATTATTTATTTAATTATTTAAGTATATAATAAAACAAATATAAAAAACTAAAGAGCTAATTATCAAAATATATCACCATAATTAATAAGCCTATATTGATTTTTGTCTTTCAGAATACCCTATTATTAAAATATACCTCTACACTACGATTTGTTACATATACTAACATATTTTGATTACATTGAAAACATTTGATTCCATAGTTATATATATATTTTTTTCTAAGTGTAATAACCTCGTCCGACCCTCTTAAAATGTATAATCAAGTTTTTATTTCTTAAATCTTTGAGTTTCGTATATTTTTAAATATTCGAACCGAATCTTTTAACCGCTAAATCTAATCGAAACCGAACCCCCGGTTAACCGAGGACTCCGGTTACAAATACAAATACTGAAATGAAGTATTTGCCCGGTTCAAATACAAATACAAATACCTAAAAAATTCAGGTTAACCGAACCGTGCCCACCTCTAATGGGAATCGTTTGGGTGCTGGCGGCCTGTAGGTGCTGGCACATTCAAAAGTGATGTGTATGTATATATAAAATGAAATGTGAGTATAAAAAAGTGATGGATGGAGGTTATGAACCAAAAATTAATTAAAAAAAACAAACTACCGTCTATACATCACTTTATAAAGCTTATACATCACTTTACAAAGACTACACATCATTTCTAGCGCTGCCTACACCTGCTGACAATTGTTATGCCATTACAGAAACTGGATTGTTTGATAATGATCCCAAATGATTTGCTAAAATAGGAAAGAATGCAGGGATAGAGGAGATTAATAGCATTGATGGCTTTAATTATGCCCACATTGGAAATTTCCCATGTCCAATGCGTGGCGGATTTAAGATCGTAGAATATTATTGATCCAAACATGTTATTAACCCTTTGGTACAATGATTATTTGGGCCCCGTTTTTAGAATGCGTAAAATTCTTGTGTGCATGAAATGGTGGAATTATATAAGAAGGGTCACATAATGGTTATTTTTAAAAGTTGGGTCAAATTTGTTTCAATTTGATGGCTTTGTCTTTGTAAGCTGTTAATATACACAGTTTACACCATATTGATTGAGTAGCGATGGCGGGGGGGGTCTGGAGAGGGTTCCGGCCAAGGAGTAGTCTCAGGTAGGGCTAGAGGCGTCAACAGAGAGGAAGTGCCTTCTCAGGAGAGCCGGAAGCTAGTTGGGGTCTTTGTTGGCAATATTCCGGTGGAGGTGGGGGTGAGTGTGGTCATCAAGCATGTGGAAAGGGTGGCTAAGGCTAGGGACTGGTTCTTTCCACCAAGAAAGTGGCCAGAAAAAGGTGGAAAATTCGGATTTGTACGGTTTGCATGTAGAGAGGAGGCGGAAAGAACCATAAAGCAGTTGGATGGCACAGTATGGTTTGGGAGGAAGTTAAGGGTGAACTGGGCTGTTCCGTCGAAAAGAAGGATGGCAGGTGGAAGGGTATCCAACTGGAAACAGACAAACATGGCTGAGCCTAGGGTTGATCCCGAAAAACGGAGGGCGGAATGGCGACAGCGGCCTCACGTAGATGCATGGAGGGACGAGAGGTCCTTCGTGGAGGTAGTATTAGGCTCTGGAGGCCGGAATCCAGGAGGGGGGGGGAGGGGGCAAAGAGAGGGAGGGCTATCCCTCCCATTCCACTCATTGAGGACGGAGAGGCGGTTGAGTGGCTGCGCCGTTCGGCTGTGATCAAAATAAGGAAGCTGGAGGAGGTGGTGGAGTTCCAAGACTGGATGGAAAGTACGTATGGAGATTATGGTGAAATGATCTAGGGGGGGGGGGGGCATTTGATGGTAGTGGTCTCAAGGAATCAGGGGGTTAGAGACAGGTTCGTATCTGACCGGAGGGATTTCAAGTATGTGGAATGGAAGCGAAAATGGATGCCAGGGGTTTTGGAGAAAAAACAACTAGTTTGGATTCATGTGTATGGCATTCCCTTCAATGCTTGCTGTGAAGAAACCTTCCGAAGAATTGTTGGAGGCTGGGGACATCTGATTAATATAGAAGCAGAGACGATGGAAAAACGCAGGTTGGATCGTGCTAGGATATTGGTTGCAGTACGAGATTTTGCTACTGTTCCATCGGATCTGGAGGTTAAAGTGGGGAGTGTGACTTCAAAGATTCAGCTGGCAATAATATTCAGTGATCCTGTATTGGTGGCAGAGGAATCAAGGGAAGAACGGGGGGGAGGGTGGGAAGAGGTATCTGTGGTGGAAGAGACGGCGGCGGAGGTGCCGGAAAAGGAGGATGGGACTCCGATGGAGGGGGGTGGGCTAGTATCTCCGGTGGTGAAAGCGGTGCCAACTTGGAGGTCCGGGTCAGGAGAGCCTGGGGGACTGGAAAGGCCCTTGGAGGAGGTGCATGGGGCATGCAAATCTCCCCAAAAGAGGGCGGCGCAATTGAGTACTATCATTCAAGTTGCTGGCGATTGTCTCTCCCAAGAACAGTGTGGGGAAGTAGTGGCTGCTTACGATGCAGGTTGGATAAGGGAGTTTGGGCCGAAGACTGATGGGCCCCCAAATCTGGATTCGGAAAATTTAGATTGTGGTAGACATGGGCGGTTGGGCGAGAGGGGCTTGGGGGGTGGTGTTAGTGGGCCAGGTCTCGAAGGGGAGGCTAGGTCTCAGCCAGAGCCAAACTCTGAAATGGGCTTGAGGGATGGTGGTAGTGGGCCAGATAATGTTGGCCCATATGAGTCGATAGATATCGGACCCATCGCAGAAGGGGTAGCGGAGGTATGTGAGATTGTGGAGACAGTTGATAGAGAGCCTGGCAAAGAAATTGAGCTTGAAGTGGCTCAGATCCGAGGTAGTGTTGTTAGGGAGGAGTTGATGAATGGGGTGGAAGAGGCGGATTCGCAGGGTTGGGCTAAGGGTGGCGGTCAGTCGGGTAGGGTGGTGGAATTGAGGAGCAGTCAGGAGAGGGATCGGGGGGACAGTGAACCGAAGTTGTGGTCGGGTTTTAAAGAGATTGGGGAGGCGTTATCTAAGGTAATTATGGGCAGGCAAAAGGTAAAGCGTAGGGGGAGGAAGCGCGGAAGGAAGATAGGCTGTGAAAGGGGTAGAGGCAATGGATCTAGTAGTCTGGTGCAGGGGAAGGATGATGAGTGCTTCGCATCTCTTCAATTTGTCACTGTCCGGAAGCCTGAGGGAGTGCGGCTGCTTGACTTCTCTGAGGCCGAAGCAACTTACGAACTTGCACTAATGTTAGGGTTGGGGTGTAAGAAGGGGCGTGATGAGGCGGTTCAAAGGGTGTGGGAGGAAATGGAGAGGTGATATGGCAGGGATGTGGGTGGGGGATGTTGGTGCTGTTGTGATAAAGTTTGGATGAAGATAGTTACTTGTAACCTTAGGGGCCTAAATGGGCGTGTGAGGAGGAGGGCGGTAGTGCGAATGTGTAAGAAATATAGACCATTGGTGCTGTGTTGTCAGGAGACAAAGATGGGGGATATTAGAGATCGGTTGGTTTGGAGGTTATGGGGTTCCAAAGATTGCGATTTCTGCTTCCAATCTTCGTCTGGGAACGCGGGTGGGCTATTAGTCGTGTGGGAGGCTAGCAGTTGTAAGTTGAAGTTGGTGGAACAAGATCATCACTTTTTATGGCTAAAGGGGCGTTTGCAGGGATTGGAAGAGGAGGTTAATATAATCAATGTCCACGCCCCCAATAATCGGAGAGACAGGGCTGCTTTGTGGGGAGTATTAGAGGAGAAGTGTGAATCTGCAAATGGTGAATTATGGGCATTCGTTGGTGATTTCAACGCGGTTCTGCTTGACAGGGAGAGAGTTGGTGTGAGTGATGATGTGGGTTCAACAAGGGATTTTAAAGAGTTTGTTGATCGGATGGGCCTTGTGGATTTACCAATGGATGGAGGGACATTTACTTGGATTGGTAGGGGAGGTAGGGCGTACAGTAGGCTTGACAGGTTCTTATTGTCTCCCAGATGGTTATGCCTTAACAATGGCGTTTATCAAGGAAGATGCGACTCAGTGTTATCTGATCACTTTCCGGTCAGGCTAGAGTTTGGAGCTAGGCCGGGGGGTCCGATTCCTTTTCGATTCTATAATTACTGGCTGGAGGAAGAGGGCTTTGCGAACCTGGTTTGCAGGGCCTGGGAAGATGGCAGACTGGGGCAGGGCCAAGGAAGTAGAGAGGGTTCATTGTTTGGCAAATTGAGGAATGTTAAGCAAAAAATTAAAGAATGGGAAGGGTATGGGCATAAGGTGTTGGAAAACAAAATTCAAAACTTATTGAGGGAGATTGGTGAATTTGAAGATAATCTCCAGGCTAACAGAGATGATGAGGGGATAAGGAAAGCTTGGCAGGACAAAAAATGTGAGTTGTGGAGGCTGTATATGGCAGAGGAAAGAAGATGGAGTCAAAAGTCGAGGATTAGGTGGCTTAGAGAAGGTGACAATAACACTAAATTCTTTCACACGGTGACGGCTATAAATCGAAAGAAAAATTATGTGGGGGCTGTGAGGTGGCGAGGTAGATTGATTGATGAACCTGGGGAGGTGAAAGAGGCGGCCTTTGAATTCTTTCAATCAGTGTTCTCCAAGCCTAGGGAGGAACTGTTCTCTATTGCCAATATTGGGTTCCCCAAACTACAGGATCATGAGAAGGAGTGGCTGGACAGAGGGTTCTCGGAGGAGGAGATTAGAGAGGCGGTTTGGAGTTGTGAGGGTGATAGAGCTCCAGGTCCAGACGGGTTTAACATGAGATTTTTTCAAACATTTTGGGACAAGGTGAAGGGGGAGGTGATGGAACTGTTCCGGAGGCTAGAACAATCGGGAACAATCCCCAGGGAAGCGGGGGGATCCTTTATTGCGCTTATCCCTAAGGTGGATAGCCCGACCGAGTTTGGGGAGTTTAGACCTATATCGCTTGTGGGTAGTGTTTATAAAATTGTTGCTAAAGTATTGGCAAGAAGGTTACAGGAGGTGTTAGGCAGGTTGGTTGGGGCTTCTCAAATGGCGTTTGTTCGTGGGAGACAAATTTTGGACGGGGTATTGATAGCTGGGGAGGTGGTGCAGTCGACGAGGGCTATCGGACGTAGGGGTTTTGTCATCAAACTTGATTTTGCTAAGGCGTACGACAACGTCTCATGGGAGGTGTTGTGGTCGGTATTGGAGGCGATGGGGTTCGGAGATCGGTGGATTAAGTGGATCAAGGGCTGTGTGGAGTCGGCTTCTGCGGCTGTGTTAGTAAACGGATCCCCAACAAGATTCTTTAAGATGTATAAAGGGCTTCGCCAGGGAGACCCGTTGTCCCCATATCTTTTTGTACTTGTGGCAGAAGTCTTGAACAGGTTGATATCTAAGGCTGCTGAACTGAATCTGGTTGCTGGACTATCTATTGGTGGTAGGGGTCCGACTATAACCCATCTACAATACGCGGACGATACAGTCCTGTTTTGTGAAGGCTCAATTGATCAGGTTCTACTGATAAAAAGGATGCTGAGGTGCTTGTCTTTGGCGACCGGGTTGCGGATTAACTTCGAAAAGAGTAGCCTGCTCGGTATTAACTGCCCACCAGATGTGGAGACAGAAGCAGCTGCGATTTTGGGATGTAAGGTGGGGAATTGGCCTTTGAAGTACCTGGGATTACCAATCGGAGGAAGAGTCAATGGGATAGATGTGTGGAAACCATGCCTGGAGCGAGTGGAGAGCAGATTGAAGGGGTGGCAAGGGAGAATGTTAACTCAAGCTGGTCGGATGTGTCTAATAAAATCGGTTCTGCATAGCCTCCCGGTATACTACCTATCGCTGTTCAAGGTGCCTAAGGCGGTGGCCGACAAGCTGGAAAAATTGAAACGACGGTTCTTTTGGAACGAGTGGAGTGGGGAGCGGAAAATACATACCTTGGGATGGGAGAAAGTCTGTCAACAAAGGGATGCAGGGGGACTTCAAATTTGGAATGTTTCGAAGTTTAATGCGGCGTTACTAAATAAATGGAGGTGGAGATATGGGAACGAACAAGCGCTATGGAAAGAAGTGATTATGTCCAAATATTACGGGGGAAAGGAGAGGTTAGTGCCGGAACCGATAGAGAGTCGATCATTATGGGGAAATATATGTAGTCGCTGGAAGGAGACTGATGTGGAAGAGAGGGAGTGCTTTAGGATTATTGTTGGAAATGGGGAGAAAACTAATTTCTGGGAGGACGTTTGGGTGGATGCTGGTGTCCCTTTGAAGAGGTTGTTCCCTAGAATTTGTGCGCTTGCATGTAACAAAGAGGGAAAGGTGGCGGAGTATGGGCGGTGGTCGGGTGTAGATTGGGAATGGAAGGTGGATCTTAGGCGTGGGCTGTTCCAGTGGGAGGAGGAGGTATGGAAAGATATGGAGGTGGTCTTGGGGTGCGCTCGATTGTGTAGGTTTTCGGAGGATAGGGTGGTATGGTTGAAGGAGAGTAATGGTGTATACTCCTCAAAATCCTGGTGGCGGCGTGGTCTGGGGCAGATGAGGAATGACTGTAACAGGTTCTGGGAGGCATTATGGAAAATCAGACTGCCTATGAAAGTCAAGATCTTGGCTTGGAAATTAACTAATAATGCACTACCTACTCGTGATCAGTTACTTAAAAGAGGATGCGCACAGATTTCGAACTTTGAATGCCCGCTGTGCGAAAGTGATTTGGAGACGACGGATCACCTCTTCTGTGAATGTAAAGTCAGTGGGAAGCTATGGTATCTAGCAGCCGAATGGGGTGGAGTTGCTTGGGTGTCGTCGGGCAAGGTTAGTAATCTACTAAATGAGTGGATTTCCTTTAACATTAAGAAGGAAAGAAGGGACTGGTGGCAGGTGGTGGGGGGTGGCAATTGTTTGGATGATTTGGAAGAGCAGAAACAATAAAGTGTTTAAAGATAGGGCCTTTGTATGGGAAGAGACTGTCTCTGAGCTAAAATGGAGGGTGGGGATGTGGTGGGCAACAGGCTATAACAAGTCATTATGCTGCCTGGGAGTGGGGGAGGTTGGATTTCCGGATTACTTCTTGCTCAATAGGCAGCAGCGTCATGGTGGAAGAAGGCAGGGGTTGGTATGGGAACGCCCTCAGAAGGGATGGTGGAAGATTAATACAGATGGCTCGTCATTGGGGAACCCTGGTCCGGCAGGGATTGGGGGGGGTAATTCGAAATGACGAGGGCGAGATCATTTTCATTTTGTCGGATTATATTGGATTGAAGGATTTGACCGAAGCTGAAATCACGGCGATTTCCAGAATTTGCTGGGTGATACAACGGGATCAGGGATTCCCACTCCCAAGGCTCCATTTTGAATGTGACTCATGTAATGTGGTGAGATGGCTCTCCAATTTAGGGACCTTCCCTTGGAGGCTGAATTTTCTGTTAAAGCCAATACTGGAGGTGTTTAGTTGTGTGGGAGAGTTTCGAATTCAACATATACTAAGAGAAAGAAATGAGGTTGCGGATCACTGGGCGAAGATGGGAGCGACACAAATGGAGAAGGTAGAAGATTGGCTTTAACTCGAGACTGGTGTACACTTTCATGACTATTTCTGATCAGTGGAATGTTGAAGTGGTGGCTTTGGATGAGAATGGTTAAACCTGGGTTTAAGGATGTCACATGCGGTCATCTCTGCAAGGCATGTCTCTGATTATTTCTATCCAAGTTGCTGGCTTTCTGTTGGTATAGTTGGTTTTAGGGAGAGGTGTCATTGGCTCTGGTCTTTTTTGGTTGCTGTGTGGTCAGCATTTGTTTATGCTATTGCTGTTTTCTGTCTGTGGCATGTTTCAGGTTTGAATGCCTGAAAGGGGCTGTAGGTTGATAATGTGTAACAAAAGCTTGTACTTGGCTTGGTTTTGCTTGGTAATAAGAGGATCTTTTATCTCAAAAAAAAAAAATATACACAGTTTACACAAAGGTCCAAGCGGGGGTCTTAGGAATGAGTCTGAGAACTTAGACATTAACAAAAAACATCGATGTCCATTTTTACAAACTAATTTGTGGATGGATTTAAAATCAAGGCGCACATTAAGAATGAGGTTAATCCATTTATTCATAATATATTGACAAATGATGAATTATAAGAATCTTTGTCTTATTTTGACATTAGGATTCACATGATATATAATATGCGATACATCTTATTATGTGATAGGTTGGTAATTCACCAAATATTCTGCCAATAATAATAATAATAATAATAATAATAATAATAATAATAATAATAATAATGGTATCATTTTTTTTTCTCATATTCCCTTTATTTTATCATATTTATACAAGAAAAAATATAGGCTAGTGGAGTCTTACTAGATTCGTATCGTGTTATAATTTTTAAATAAACTTTTAGAATTTTTACTTGTATCGAACTTGAATTATTAATGGTTTAAAAAGTGCATTGGACTGTGTGAAAATGAGGTATATAACACTTAAGAATAACAGAGAATATATATTCTAAAACTATAATATTAAACCGTTCTAATAAGATCAACAATATGATGGAAGAAGTGGCCAGACTCATCCAAAAAAAGAAAATTTACTAACTAAAAATATCATGGCCAGTGTGTTCCATAAATATAAGTAGATGCATATGTATATGTTGAGATTAAGGGCGCGTTTTGTAACATTCCGATTAATTGTTCCATAATTAATTTATTTAATTATAATTAACTAGTCAAGTGGGCTTAAATAATTAAATTGAAGGGCAAATTAGGGTCAAGGACCCATATATTTTTGTTTGAATTAATAAAAGACCCCTTCCAAATATTTTAGACTTAGGGACCCCTTTACTACTTTGACTCAAACAAAACGACCCCCTCATTTTCCTTAAACAAATTATATGCTAAACACAAAGGGGATTAATTCAAAATCCAACCAAACAAACAAGAAACAGTGGGAGAAGTGGAGGCATCGAGAAACCGAGAAGTGGAGTTGGAAGAAACCGAGTAAGAGAAACCTACCTTGTCCGAAAGAAACCCAAGCGAGGAGGAAGAAGTGGTGGCCGAGCATTTGGGTTAGAAACCGAGAAGTGTGGACGTTGGGAGAAACCGAGTGAGAGAAGGAGAAGGCAATCGGGTTTAGGGTAAGAGGCCGAACATCGAGAGAGGGGGAAAGGTAAGAGGCCGAGCATTTGGACGAGAGGACCTAGCGATTTAGACCGAGCATTTGGACCCGAAATGGCACCGAAGAAGAGGATGGCTCAAACCGAAGAGGCCGAGCAAGGTGGTGGTGCAGGTACAGTGTATATGTATATATATTGTTCATTTGGTTGGTTTGTTCATTGCAAATTGTGTGCTTTGTGTTGATGTGTAGAATTTGGGGAAAGTTATATTGTTCATTTGGTTGGTTTGTTCATTGCAAATTGTGTGATTTGCGTTGATCTGTATAATTTGGGGAAAGTGATTTTGAATGTTGTAATTAGGTTTTCAAATGTAGTTGCACATAATGTGTTCGACAAAATGATAGAATAGTAATATTGGTTTAAAATCCTCAAATTTGGAAGTAATTGTTGTGTTAATTCATCAAGAAGAGTGTTTTGGATATTGTAAATGTGTGGCATATATATGGTAAAAGGTTATTGTATATTTGGTAAAGATTTTACCAAATAAAGTAAAACGCCTCTCTTTGTTGTGTTAATTCATTGTTGATTCATTGTTAAATGATGGTTTCATGTATTTATGACTAGGTGGTTTGAATGACAAAAAAAATGCATGCTCCTTGGTGTTCTGCTAAATATTTACGAGAAATTGTGGAAGATGTGGAGGTCCGGTGGTCGGTACGACAAAGAGAGGCGATAGAGGCGACCGGATTTGGCCATTTTACAAAGGTGAGCAAAGAGAGTACATTCATCCCATGCTTTCAAGCCTTCATAGAAATATTTAATCCGGCGACACAGAGCTTTGTATTGGGCAATGGCATTAGAGTGAAGTTTAGTACTCGTGAGTTTTCCTTGGTGCTTGGTTTGAGGCACTCATGACATTATGTGGACAAGAGGTTGGAGCACGATCCGACTATATCGAAAAAGTTCTTCGAGGGCAGGTGTGTGGATGTTAAAAGGAATGAAATTGCGAAGGCTCTACGGGATTGGGCCGGAGTAGTGGAGGGCAATGAGAGGTGCAGTCCTGAGGAGTATGCAAGCTTGTATGCATTGCTTGTGTTTAACTGTCTATTATTTCCCACCACCGGGTACACAACGCCTAAGTACTTATGGCACTACGTTGAGGATACAACTATTCTGAGGGAGTATGCTTGGGGACCAGCTGTATACTCATATTTGCTCGAGTCCATGACAGGATTTGTGGAGGGTAGATCCTCATACGTGAGCGGTTGCACTGTGGGGCTTTTGGTAAGTTTGTTCGACTTATAGAACTAATATTGGTGCTTATGTATTCTATAATGTGGAACTAACCTAGAGTTTATGTAATTGTAGCCATGGTTCTATGAGAGGGTGCCAAAGTTTAGCAAGCCAATCAATGTGGTAAAATTTCCAAGGATTACAAGATGGGTTGACAGAAGCAGGAAGATTGAAGTATGTCGGCAAGAATTACGGGAGGTGATTCGCAATGATGTGGTGAGGCTTATGCCATTGGCAGATGAGAAGATGTTGTGTGAGCCCGCTAGGGTGTTAGCGGTGGTATGTTGAATTGTGGATTTAAATTTTTGTTTTTTTTCCTAGATGCTCTTACAATGTTGTTGTTCGTATTGAAAAAATCTTGGTTGTCTACATGAAGGTATCAGAGGACGAGGAAGAGGAAGAGGGGGGGGGGGGGGAAGAAGAGCAAAGTGCAAATCTGGGGGGGGATGAGGAGGAGGAAGAAGGGGGGGAAGAAGAGCAATGTGCAATTCAGGGGGAGTTCGGAGTATTGGGGGATGGCCATGGACTGGAAGATGTGGCGTTGATGGTGGTGGATGAGGCTATTAAAGAAGAATTGCCGGTGATGATAGATAATGTGGAAATGAAGGCCGGAATGGGGACTAAGAAAGAAGGACAGAGTGTGAAGGGATCCGAGGAAAATGTAGATGAGGGGAAGAAGGAGGACGAGGCGATGGATGAAAGGCAAGAGGAGGTCGTGCCAAAGGCGGACAAGAAGAGTCCCTCGTCCTTGGTGAAGAATGTCCAAAGTAGGAGGGATCGGGAAACCGAAGAAGATGGACCCTGATTACACTGATCCGAAGACGTCCCCAAGACCGGAGAAAAAGAAAAGGCGACCACGGACATTACAAGAACCGGTAGGAGGGACATTAGAAGAACCAGTAAGTTGTCTACTATGTTATAACTATTTATTCGAAATAGTTATTAATTGAATAAGCTAATATGGTACTATTGAATTTCGTAGTTTGATGTCGATGACTTGGATATAGCATCTATTGGGGATGACGCCTTTGTTGAGGCACACAAGGGGAGACGTGATTGGTCCGGGCGGGACGAAATAGATGCAGCGAAAAGGGGGTTACTGGACAGGTTCATAGACGGCGACATGCATGGGTAAATAATAATATACATGCTTATTAGTTATAATGATAATGCATCGTACTTTTGTGGTGTTGATTGTGTTATATATTTTGAATTTGTAGAAAGATTGTGTGGGAGGGGGAGGGTGTTTCGGTGCATGTATCTGATGTGATCAATTTGTTGATGAATGAGCCCCTATCCGGAACTATCATCGATGCCGTCCTACAACTCATTGTGTCGGTTCAATACCAAGAATTGTATGGTTTCTCTTCTCGTGCGGTCTGCTTGAGCACGCTGACCACGGTGAGGATATTTATTATATAATGTTGTTGATCGTCTACAAAGAGATTATATGTTTAATTTGGTCTCTTAATTCATTTTCAGCAAAACATTGAGAGTGTGATGCGCACACATTACCCAACGGACAAGATGGATTGGGACCCAACTTGAGTGTGAAGAATTCTTAAAGGCATATGGTGGGGTTTTGTTGGGCACAGTTAAGGAAAATTAATGGCATCAAGGAAAGTACTATAAAGTACATCGTCTGCCCGATAAACGATGATGCACTTTTTCATTGGTACTTGGTGGTTCTCGATATTGAGGTTGGCATGGTGTATGGTCTGAATTCCCTAAATTAGACGGATCCCCGGACGAAGACAAGGAGAAAGAAGATAGTAAGTTTCCTTATAATATAAAAAACGTGTATGGATTAATTCGTTTTCAAGTTGATTTAATTATATTGTGTTGTGCCATTTGTGGTAGGTAAATTTCCTGTCAGCGTGCTGCAATATGTGGGGCATAAGAATGTCGCCTGAGGTCGTGGACAAAGTTTGTAGGGAACAGAGTGAAGGTTCGATGGATTGTGGTGTGCACGTATGTCTATGGAGCGAGGCATATGCACGAGATAGCCCGGAATTCTGGAATGAAGCCAAAACTAAGTCCATGGGTTTTGTGAGAGCATATTATGCATATGCACTTATTATGGATTTGGATGGGAAGTTATTTTCAAAGACTTGAATTGTTTGTCTATTGAGTAATTTGTGTAGTACATTTAGATGTTTTTGAAGGAAGTTCATTTTGACTATGGCATGTGGATGCTATGGTGTATGTAAACCAAGTCCATCGAATTATGGAATTTAAGTTTGGATGTTGATGGATTTTATTGTTGATCCATTATGTGTATTTGGTTGTTGATGTGTTCAAGAAAGCACATGATATCATATTTGTGGCAAAGACACTACAAAAATATTTTGGTAAAAAAACATATGGGATAAATGGTAAAGCATCCAAATTCTAGGACACATATCTTGGAACCATCCCGCCGACTCCTGCCTTCTATCACACATCATTGTCATAACTTTCAATCTTATCAAATCCACCATGGCAGCTGGTGGTAGACCTCTAGCAATCTTTATCCATGAGTTCCAACTCTCAACCACATTATTGTTTAATACACCCCATCTCATTCCCGGGAAGAACGCTTTGGGCCCACCGTTCCGGACGGGAACGTTGCAATGAACTTCTTGCAGTTCCTTAAAAGTATCAAATATCTTCTTCATGTATTTTTCATAGTCGGTGCATGGACGGATTTTTGCAGCCAACTGGAAAATGTTTGCCCATTTATTTTTTTTATGTACAGGAAATGAAGACAACACCTGTTACAATCAAGTACACGTAATGCATCAAACAAACCATTCAATTCAATAAGAATCCGAGTTACTATGATATTTTAAAATGGGATACGTACATCAGTTTGAAAATTCTCTATTAAATGATGTAGACATATTGCATGCAAACTTTGTGGGAATACATCGCTTTTGCGTTCAGAAGCCCAGGTGCCTATCCATGAATAAAACAAGCTTCTCAAAATCGAAGTCCTCTCTTGTGTTTCAATGGGCTCCACGCAATTTCTTGACAAAACCATCCCCAACTCTCGTTGGGTCCTCACCATCAACAACTACAAAACATAGAAAATTAAATTCCATATAAACTTGTGTATGCATAAAGTAATAAAATATTTATGCATAAACAAAATGCGCACTTGCAAAGGCTACGGTGAATATGCCATTGTTCCCGTCTTGGCCTGATGGCTGACAAGAACATGTCCTTTCCACTTTGTCTTATGTGTGTGCCATCAGAAACAAAATTGGACGGCATTCCAACCAAGAATCCCCGCATGGCACACGCGCCCAATGCAAATAAAGGTCCGTGGAACCTTGTTTGTGTCGGGGAATATCTCAAAATCGGCAATAGTACTAGGAGTTCGAATCCTTGAAGGATTGGCTTCATACCCTTTAATCTATTGAATGAATCCTTGTCTTTCCATGTATTTCTCTCAATGCTATTTCTTTCCAAGTCAAGCTTTCTGGTAGGGTATATGTACGCCATAAACCAATCTTTATATCATCAATAGCTTGTCTTGCCCTATATGTCGGATCAGTTCTCACCTCATCCATAATCATACTAGCGACCCAGTTAGATGTGGCTTGTGGATGATTTGTATCCATTATACCGGTTAACTCCGCAAGTATGTTGTAGGGTACAAGTCCAAATGCCGAATGTCTGATCCGACGTATGATACGATGCATATACACGCCACCCCACATTCTTCCACCGTACATCTCGCGATAACCTTGTTCTTCTTCATTCTTCACGTATCTAAACCCTTTGTTTTGTGGCAACGCAATATGTCCTCAGAACCCCCCCCCCCCCCCCCCCCCCCTCCCCCCCCCCCCCCCCGACGAAAATGCTCAACATTTTGAATATTTGCCCTTTTCCTTCAATGCGCTCAATGCCTCCCGAGCGTCCACCCAAAGCCTCTCTACTCACCAATGCCATTTCCGGCCCATCCGGGTTTTTCAAATCACATGCATCTTCAACCCTACGTAAAAGATCCCTTTGTCATTCTTACCCATTGTTGATGTGCCAAAATGAATGATATAAAATAAGCATAAAACAAATCATACCTTCTCCTCTTCTCCGGCGACCCCTTGGACACCCCATATCACATTGCACAAATGTACATTTGTTAGCATGTGATATTGAATCATCAATTTAATGTCATTGTCCGTTCTTATGTTACAAGCAACTTATCACCGGGGGCTTCATATTTGAGATTGTATAACAGAGGATCAAAATCTGGCCATCGTTCTATCATCTCCATATGCACATCATTCACCGTAGTCTCATTGTTTATAGAGATTGGGTACTTCTCATTTTATACTGACAAATCCCGAGAACGGTAAAGCTACTACTACTAATGCTCATTCTCTTTTCTACAAAATGCAAACAAAACAATATTACCATTCAATGATTTCACATTACCTATCAAATATATCAAATAACCCGATAAGTAAAATATATCACATTCACATTCTAATGTAGATAAACTGTCACAAACAGAACAAGCAAACAAATAAAGACATGTTTCCACTCTACACAAGCAATGAACGCAATACTAACAAAAAAACCTAATAAACAAAGTATTGAACCCCTTACTCCAATAAGCTAATAAGCCTAGCTGGAAGAGCAGATTACAAAATCCCGATGGAGCGTCGTACACACATCCACCTGCTCTTGCCGTCGTGCGCCGTCCTCCTTCCCGTCGTCCGGCGTGGAAACCGTCGCCACCGCCCTTCTACAGTGAAATCGCGGGAAGAGAGAATACATAATACAAAATGTGATGGAGCGATCGATTGAACGTTGGAGTAGGGCATATGAGGGTGAATTAGTATTTTCCATTTCAAGAAGGTAATTTAGTATTTTCCCACTTTTGATTAGATTAGTTAAATGATATTTGCTTAACTAATGTTAATAGGGGTCCTTTGTTGTAATATGTGTTTGTAGAGGGGTCCTTGACCCTAAGATATGTATTTGTGGGGGGCTTACTGTAAGAAGCCCTAAATTGAATGAGTAATCAATAAAGAATGGAGAACAACTAGTACAAGTGAGTAACTGTACAGAAATGGATAAGAGGGCCCAAACCAAATCAATGCATCTCAAAGATCAAGCCCAATCCAAGACTTTTTTTTTGGAAATTCTTCATTCCCATCACTTACATGGAGTCATGGAGAGAAAAAAGGGAACTAGGGCCCGATCGGAAGGAGAGCACAATGGGTGAGGACGAGCAACGGGATTGGAGGCAAAATCAAGACTTGATTCAAGCTATTGAGAAGGTATGAACTTTCCTTTTCCTCCTCTCTTCCATTTCTCCATGTTTGGGGATTTTGGGGGAAAGCATCGGGCTTTCATTTTTGTTGGAAGAATCCGGCGACTCACCGGAGAAGGGAGGTGAAGCCGGAGTTTGGAAGAGATGAGGAAGAGGTGGCTGTGGTGGTGGAGGGGCCGCGCCATAGTGGCGCGACGCCAATTGGCAGCAGCGAGATGCTGCTGCTGACGCCCTAGCTTGCCCGCTGTGAGCGGCGCAGCCGAGCTGCTGTGTCGTCGCCCGGCGCTGCGGCGGTGGCGATGCGACCCGGTGGTGGTGGTGAGGCTGCTGTGGTGGTGGCAGTGGTGTTGGATTTGGGTATTTCTTGTTTAGGTGTTATTTGGTATTGTTGTCATTTTGATTCTAAAATTGTTAACTTGGGGATATAATGTGTTGTTAGATTGTGGTGATATTGTTGGGCATTTTATTTTTATGTTCTATTGCGGGAATCGATTTATTGTTGGGTGTGTTGATTTGGACTGATAATCCTTGAATATGATTGTTTAGCTTTATTGAATATATTTGAGCTTATGCGTTGGAATTGGAATTGTGAAATGTGGGAGTGTTTGTTTTAAGAGATTTGAGTCTTGATTATTTAATTGGAGAAGTTATGGATTAACGAAGTGGGTGATTGTTGGTTACTTTGTTGGTTGATTTTGGAATATGGATTTTTGTTGAATATCTATGAATTAGATACTATAAGAATTTTGTGGAATGTTATTGTTGGTTTGATTCTTTGTGAATGCTCGTACATGAGGAATGTGTCTTTGGATCAAAGGGATTAGTATATTATTGTTGGAATTCATACATTATTAATTGTAAAATGTAGTTGTGACAATGTACAATGTCTTAATATTGTGATTTAATCATAATATTGGAATGGGTTGTTGGAGGAAGATTTAAAATAATTGGGGTATGCCTTATATTTGGTTAAAGGTCTTGGTATGAAAGTTTTAAATGAAATAACTTGGATTATGTTGAGACTTGAGAGATTGGATGATTGTTGATTTAAAAATTAGATGACATTTTGGAGTTGGGAATCTTCTATGGCTTGGTTTTGTATTTAAACTTGGCTTAAGAATATATCAATGGATTTAAATGGAAGTGTTTAAAAACTCTAAATGGATTTTTTGTTGAAGTTATTCTATGTTGGCATTTAAAGTAAATTTATTGGTAAGTATTTGGACTTGCTAGCTTTTAATTCTTGATGTCATGAGTTTTTGGAACTTGTTGGTTGTGAATGAATTATACCCTTGCTTTGAGAGTAGAGTTGAAGGACTTGGCTTATGTGATTATGGAGTTGTGGTTTTTGATTCAATATTTGGAGATGATTAATTATTTGGAAATCATTATACATATAAAATATGAATTATATTATGTAATAGATTCTTGACCATGGTTATTATTTATTTGTTGGATCGTTATTTTATTTATGTAGGAATCGGTTTCCAAATATCACATATGTTTTAGGGTGCGGATGAATGGTGCTGCGGACATGCGGAGCGGTGCTCTCACAAGCCATTGATGAAATTTAAAATCCAACGGTTTATATATTAATTGTAAGGTTAATTTGTCATTTTGATCATTTTACTTTTGTAAGGTTAGAAATAATGTAGAGCGTCAATTCATTCTCGTGTCCGGATGTACTGCTATTTCCTTGTTTGGATTTTATAAAATTTATAGGATATTTAGATTCCTTGGTATCAAGTAGATGAATTTTCATATAAAGAATATTCAAATCCGAGTTCATATGAGAAATGTTAGAGTCAATCGAAGTTGTTGCGTTAGGACTTTGTTGTATTAGCTTTGTTGCTGAAATTCATTGGTTAAGTCGTTGAATTCCATAGGCTCTCCGTCTCTGAATTCTATAGGCACTATCGCTGAATTGTATAAGCTCCATTGCTGAAAGTCGCAAATAAACTTCAAATAGCTCTAACTTTCTCATATTGAACTCAGATTTTGGTGTTCTTTATATAAAAATTCATCTACTCAATACAAGAGAGTCTAAATATTTAATTTAGATTTCAGAAATTCTTATTAGGAAAATAGCATATTCTCATAACAACGAGTATTAGATATTTTTAAGGCTTCAGCGACATGAATAGAACATTACAGCGACATACCCTACATACATCGGCGACAAAGACCATACAATTCAGCGACATAGCTTATATAATTCAGCGGCATAATCTATGCATTTCTGCGAATAATTGTATTCATTTCAGTGTGACATAGTTTTTATGGATTTCAGCGATGTCATTATATGAGCTATTTATTTGTTTGGAATTTATAAAATTTGATAAGATATTTAGATTCCTTGCATTGTGTAGATATAAATTTCCATTTAAAGATTGTTCAAATCCGAGTTCATTTGAAAA